>MJUU01015577.1:81957-107664 GCA_002080025.1 Modiolus philippinarum | reverse complement strand
TTTAGAATGCCAGCAATATTAATAAAATCTATTCCTTTGTCGATGTATTTTATCTTGAGAAAATGTTTTTGATGTTGGTCAGGACGATCGATTTAAGGAAAAAGCTTAAAATAGCAGAACGCAATTATTATTTTTGTAGTTTCGTATTTAGGACTTAGGTAGGAAATAGTTTCGCATTCATCAAGAATATTGTTTAATTTGGTGGCAGGTATGGAACATAATTTACTTAAAAGTTGATGTCGACCATTATTTTTAGAAATGTTAATTAGATCTGCAACAGTGGTGTTGACAGAATGTAATCTACGTTTATTACGGTTAATTCTACGTCCATGAGATCGTTTGTTACGTAGAGGTTTAGAAACAATATCCAAAATATTTACAGAATTGGTTTTAGAAATATTACCAATACCCATTATATTATCATTAAGACCTAAAGGATAGACAGTTTGCAGTTTCTTAATCCAGTTTAATTCTACTATTTTTCTGGCCTTATTGAATTTTGAGTGAGATTGTCCTGGCTGTTTAGTAATGACTTCCAAAGGTTGAACTGTAATATGTTTGATATCGTGGTTGTGATTACTTATTTTTTTGTAATTCTACTTAGCAACCATATATCCTAGAATTCTTTTAGTAACAATAATGACTATCAATAGGTAGATTTAAAAAATAATGAAAAAAATATGCCAAGGCTGTATAACAACTGTTTTCTGTGTCAAACAGGGAGTGTGGGGATAGCTGTCGTTTCCAACAACATCTAGTTTGTTTACGATTGACTGTAATAATTACTTATAATATTGGCTTCCATTTGGTATGCCGCCTTTTGCATAAAAATGGAGGGAAAGATTCTGAAAATGTGTCCTGAGTTTGTGACGTTCCCATATTTAACTGTTTCTGGATAACATATAAGAATGTTAAAGCTAATTGTCATCAATCACCTTTTTTGACATTTTCAACAAAACCTCTGTCAACAATGCATGTGATGTGGTCATAACCTTGTGTATTATGCAAGGATAAGGCAAATTTACTGAACAAGCCCAAAAGACAGGATCAGAGAATAAAAAAGTATACATATATTCAGAAACAAGAATCAATCGAAAAGACTGTACTACATATTGTCCCGGAATGAATGCTCATTTAGAAACAACCAACAAAAAGACTGTACGGTCCAGGAATGATGTATCATATGGTTTGAATTAGATGTGGTGGATTAGCCATCAAACAACCAGCCTAAAAAACAGCTATAAAAATTGTCGCCACTGAATCGGCAAGACATCGGAGGGGTTGAATGTTTTCCCTTGAAGTGGTGAGTCGGTGTACAAAAAAGTTAGTCATTTTTAATTAAAGGCAAAAACAAATGCAGATAATCTCTTCGGTAATAATTTTCTGTCTGAAAATTCAAATAATAATAAACGCTTATATGATGAATAAGGGATTGAAATAATGAACACTTATATAATGAATAAGGGATTGGAATAGTACTTTTTATAACCTTTTGAAATTCTATATTAACACCCTGATAAAAAATCAATTCCAGGAATTTTAATAATCTTTCATAAGCTATGATATTAATAAGAATGTTAGAAAAACAAATTCATTTGAAATACGAACCATGTCGTCTCAACAGCAGAATTGGTATGCACATCACATCGTCAGCACATATAAATTCAGTATTTATTATAGTAGTAGGAGGAAGCGAACAAATTGTAGCAGTTTCGAAGCTTAAGTAAATATAAGCCAATTAAACAATAAAATATATGCGATATTATTCTCGCCTCGTAGAAAAAAATAAAGAAGATTCTGCGCAAGAATGATTAAAAGATTCAAGGAAATAACAAAATACCGGAGTTACTGCAAATTCAGTTTCTGTATATACGCATTTCGACAACTTATGACTCTTCAGCGCAGATCAAGCCAAAAATTTGGAAATCCATCTACCGAAATATATTATAAAAGCTGATAGAGAACGAATTACAAACAGTACCTAAAAAAGAAAGGCAAAAATCAGCTAAGGACAGCTATGCAAGATCGAAATACTCCTTAGATTTTGACAAATACTAAATAATAAAAAGGAAACTGGTCATTCATGTTTTAAACGTTGCTGTTATAACTGTCGAGTTAACATACCTGTTGTTTTATTTTTAGACTTTTTGTTTTTCCTGTTATTAATAACAAGTGATTTTGAACAAACTCCGTCTGATGGTGTACATTTCCTTTCTTCTTCTAAATAACCCCCTTTACAAATGGTAGTTTTGCAAAGTCTTCTTCTTTTGCGAATGCATCGTTTATTACACGGTTTCCATGGCGTCCATGGATGGTAAAACAAATCGTATAAAACATCTACAACTTTGTTATTTTTCTCTGTCGCACCATGTATTTTATATGACACTACCAGACAATTTCCTTTCTTACGTTTACATTTACGTTTCTCTTTGAGTCTTGATGTTCCACACATTTCGGTTGACTTACACTTGCGTTTCCGTACCTGTTGGCAGAAATGGTTGCACTTTGACCATTCTGTCCACGGGGAATAACATCTTCCAAATAAATCTTGAGATGAAGATTCTTCTTCTGTTACATTTTGCATTTTATCAGATTCACAAGCGATAAAACTATTCTGTAAATAGACAAGAGACAAGATACTTTGTATCAAGAGTTCATAAATCGACGTCAATATTAAAAAGATTAAATTCACATGAAAAAAATAGGAGAAAATGTACATGGAACAAAATCCCTATAAATACATGGTAAGATTAAGCAAATGGAACAACGCTTTATTGTTGTCCTTCATCTTGAAGTCACCATGCGGCCTTCAACAAAGAGCAAACACTTCTACCTCATTGTAAGTTCAAGACAGCCCCTAGCCATTTTGAGCGGAATTCACTTGCTAAATGTTGAACAGTTCTACATCCATGTATCCATTTTTTAATGGATGCGGGGTCTTCAACAAGCATACCAAATCGGACGAAAGGACCAATAGACAATACAAGATGTTAACTATCACAGGGCACTCATCGAGTTGCTTGTAAAAAACACATATTGTTGTACTTATGTACCCCATATTACCTTATTTAAATGCCAGTAAATCTTAATACTAAACAAAAAGGACCAAAATTTCCGGTAAATTAGGTTTCTGCAGATGGTCATTTCGTCAACTTACATGTATCATCAGTGCAGATAAAAAAAGGAAATCATAGATAGAAAGATGTATAAAAACTGACAGAGAACAAATATCCAAAAGGTTCGATATAATAAGCCAAATTCGCTGAAGACGGAGCTTTGCACAAGGAAAATGATCTTGCAATTTAAACAAAAATTCAAGAATGTAGAATATCTCGTTCTTTCTAAAATTACGATCTCGTAAGAAATAGATAATTTTAATGAACTTGAAAACTGTTGAATATATTTTGAAATTTTTTTCTTAGCAATTACAGCTGTTCAAAATTTCGAAATTATCACAGCATTGGTGTATGGCTGTAAGGACTTTTTCATTGCCGTTATATGTAGCCATTTCTGAACAGAAATCGTTCTCGACTAATTGATGCCCAATCTGTTAGTGACCAATGAAGAATCAAAATTTAACACGTCTGATCGTATTCGACTGATCGCATCTAAAATACAGTCCATGCTATGTATTGAAGGATTTTATTATATACATAGCAGTGATTTATCAAGTTTTCCCAGTTAAATAATATCTATGGTTACAGTACCATTTTTTTTAACAGTTTTGAAAAAAAAGTATGACAAAATCTTTTCAAACTTAAAATACCTTTCTTTGCGAATCACTCAGAAATCCCATGCCTTGTAAAAATCTTAATTATATATATAAAAAATATCCATTATTTTTCAGATATCATTACAGAAACAACGACAATATTATACCAAAGGAACAATGGACAGGATAATACAAAAATCAAAGTTCATATCCATGGCAACAACGGGAACACAGAAAAACAGAGACAAAACAATGATGTGAGACAGCCACAAGACACGTAAATAAAAGACAAAATTGGAACTAAGACAATCATAGTGTGAACTCCCATGAAAACTGGGAGTAATAACTGCTCCGGAAGTGTAAGCATGTCCTACTCCGATAGCGGCACCCATCACATTATCAGTCGGTCAATCTAGGGTCAATTCAAAACCGGTTACGTCAAATCCGTAAAAACGTGACATCTAGCTGAAAATGTCCGTTTTCACTTGGGAAACAGACACGTCACATATTTCAATGATGTCATGATGACGGCCATAGAATTTCAGGATGGATGAAAGTAAGAAAGGCTGAACAAATCCCTGACTAAGCAGCTTTTCAGACAATGCTATTAAAATAAATATATAAACTACATGCTCGACAGTAAAGAATAAACTGTGAAATGTACACTCCATAGGCTGGACAGGTATAAATTACTGACCAGAAAGGGAAAGTTCACAGTTGGGAAGTATAAATCATCACTTTTGTCATGTAGCTTAGATTTCAATCGTTCATCTTCGTCAATATATATCAAAAGATCTAAGTAGGTGCATCAGTAGTCTCTTTAATTTCAATCTCAATTGGATAGATCTGGTGTAAATATTCCTTGATTTTTTATTATTAAGAGATAGTAAATCATCTATGTAGCGGAAGCTGAAATTACAGGATTGGGCTAAATGTTTTCATTTTTTCTGTGTTAGCCCTTGTAAAAATTTGCTCCCATGCGAGAAAAGAAAGAGATCAGCTAAAAGTTGTGCGCAGGTAGTTCCAGTATGAATCCCGATTGTCTTTTGAAAAAAGTGACCTCCTCCACATTCGACAAAAATATTGTCTATTAAAAAATTCAAACATCTTGATTACGACATTCTCAGTATACTTCTTGTTTGACTCAGTGTGGTTCTTTACAAGTATGTTTTGTCTTTCCCTACTACTAAATAAGTTCTCCATTTTTATGTAGATTTGATGAATCGTCATAAATCTTTGGATGTAGGATGCTTAATTTCATAAAAAGTGGATCTGTTTTGCTGTATGAAAAAAGTATTACAACTTTGAAGTTGTTTTATAAGAAGCAGGAGATGTTTACTCTACCGGTACATCTGATCTCATCCTGGTGTTAATTGGGCCCGTGTTGTTCATCTATACATATTATGTATCTTTATTATTCTTTTATCTACCGTACTTATGTGGTGTCCTTGTTTCTTGGTGTTTCTGATGTTGCCGTTGTCCCTTGATTGTTCGTTTTTGACTGATTGTTCGGTTCTCATTTACATTGTTCATATCTACAATAGAGAGTTTACTTATTTTGGTAAGTGCATAACAGAGTTATGTCCCGATACCATTATCTAATGTAATAAACCTAAAATATCATCATGGCTATGTTTTGTAATTTTAATTTTTTTTCTAACAAATGTCTTTCCTTCCAAAATACAGCAGTGAATTCCTTATGAACAAAATGTAGCTTTTGATGTTAAGGTTTGCAATATAAATGCTATATCACATGTGAGAATGTTTATAGTTAACCTTTGAAAGCATGATATAATAAACTAAAGGGCTACGCTGAGCGCAGCATGATACGACCGCAGCAGGTCGACCACTGAAATTTGTACAAGTGTAAACTAAAATGAATGTGGACACAGTAATTTGATGGACACAATAAGGACATTGACACATTAATTAACTTGACACAAACTAGTGAAATTAAAAATTACCCCTTTTAATCCCTTTTTAATAGGATATAGTAAGAGCTAAGCAAAATCTGTTGACTACCAACTAAAAGCTTACATCAAGAGAAATAAAAATAAAAAATCGCGGATTGAAATCCAATGAAAAATAAGATTTCACATATTTTAAATTATTACAATTTGGCCCCTTTGACCCTTATAGCTTGAAAACCATAAAAGCAATGCAAAATCTATTGCATACTACTGAAAGCTTACAATGAGAATAATCCAAAGAAAAAATCCCATCAAAATCTGACTGAAAAATAAAGATTTCACATATTTCTGATAATTGCAATTTTGGTCCCCTAGACCCCTTATAGCTCGCAAACTGTAAGAGCTACGTCAAATCTGTTGGAATAATGCTGAAAGCTTGAAATGAAAGTATTCCAAGGAAAACATCCCATCAAAATTTGATGTAAAATAAAGATTTCACATATTCCTAAAAATTGCAATTTTGGTCCCTTTGACCCCTTATAGCTCAGAAACAGTAAGAGCTATGCCAAATCTGTTGACATCCTACTGACAGCCTACAATGAGAGGAATCTAAAAAAAACATTGAAATTGGATTAAAAATAAAAATTTTAGTAATCCGCATTTTGCAATTTTGGTCTCGTTTGGGCCCCTCATAGCTTGGAAAGGAAATAAGTTATACAAAATCTGATGGTACAGGGCTGTGTTGATTCTTCATAAGGAATCCATTGCAAAAAACTGCATCAAAATTGGACAAAAAATATAAAAATTTGGGACCCATTTATCTCGTGAACGGTATATACCACATGAAATCCTTTGGGATACTACAGATTGGAAATATTCTAAGGGGTTCACTGAAAGAAAGACCCAAATCTGATAAATACTAAACATTCTACAAGCAAATATGTGAAAACACCCAATTGAACCCTTTTTGGCCCTAACTCTGAAATTGATGGGGCCACAAACTAAAGGAAAAAAACGGTCCTCAAGAATGTGCCAAGTAAATCATACTAAAATTTGAAAACAATCCGTCGACTAGAACCAAAGTTATGCTGTCCTCAGACACGCGAAAATACCTAATTTTACCCCTTTTTGGACCCTTTTTCTTAAACAGGCTGGGGCAAGGAACGCAAAATTAAAACCCAGGCTTAAGCATGTGCAAAGAAACATCATATTCAAATTTGAAAAATGATCCGTACACTAGAACAAAAGTTATGCTGGCCACAGACACGAAAATACCAAATTTAACCCCTTTTTGGCCCCTTTTCTTGCAACAGGCGGGGCAAGGAACGCAAAATATTTGCGGTCGTATAAAAAGATAACAGGAAACACCTACAACGGCCAAAAACACAGCCACATGCCACAATGTAGCGAAGAACTGCACAAGAAAAAAAAACAATAAAAAAAGACAAACGTAAACAACCATAGGAACTCGGGATAGCCGGACTTGGTACCGGCACTAGCAAAAGCTAGTGGTAGTGTTAAGCCGGTTTATGGGTACCCATATCTCCCCTTTCTCTATAAGTACTGTTTCAGTGTAGAAAATTTGGTAACAGTCTATTTTACAGTGATAATCTTTTTGTTATTTTATGGAAGTCAATTTAACACAGGTCATTACGGATGACGTCGAAACATTAATTTCATAGAATGTAGTGGGCTAGAATAACATAAATTATTATAAATTATCATTGATCACTATGTGTTTTCTTTGAGTGACCAATAAAAGAAGGAAATTCATTCAAAAGCGGCAGTTAAACAAATGGGGTAAAAACGATCATTTTCTTTTTCATAAAAAATATTTTTGAACGCAAACATAAAGAGAGAAGTCAAAAAAATAAATGCAATATGTAATATAAAACTCTCCAACTTTTACTGTTGGCATTAAACACAGTTGATGATGATGGTTATGTTATTCCCAATGAAAGCAATTTATTTGCTGATCTTATCAGAATACAAAAAAAATTGTTTCACAAGTGTTTATAAGTGGGTAAAAAATCATTTTCTCAAAATAAATTAAACCTTATCTCAAGTCATAAAGAATGCGTTTTACTTGAAATAAAAATACCCAAGACAGAAAAGAAATTTTACGAAAAATACAGGTGAACGCCTCTGGATAATAACGGGTAAACGTTTTCTTTGTTTCCTTTTCACATTGTGA
Source organism: Modiolus philippinarum (assembly GCA_002080025.1). Taxonomy (NCBI): domain Eukaryota; kingdom Metazoa; phylum Mollusca; class Bivalvia; order Mytilida; family Modiolidae; genus Modiolus; species Modiolus philippinarum. Next base: position 99,848 of record MJUU01015577.1, on the reverse strand, counting down.
GTCAAACAAAACAGAAAATATGATTGTAAATCTAAATTTGACATACAAGCATCTCAATCCTGCAAATTTAAGTATGCTTATTATTTCTTTTTCAATAAGTTCAATCAACTTGAAAAACGATTATTGTATATTTTTGATGATAAAGTAGGCTTGTCCTGAAATTAGGCCAGTTAAAAATCGATAGTGATGTCTGATGTACTTCAGATTTTATCAAATTATTAGCAAACGCTGCAGTATGATATTTTTTACAAAAAATTGTGAGATTCATATAAATCATATTCCCTTTATCTGTCTGGATTAAATCTGCTGTACACTTGAATTCTTCCAAAGTCAATCACTGAGGTTTGCACCTAACGCAGGTATGTTTAAGAATCCCCTAAACAGTGAAACCCCCGTCCCACTACACCAAGATCACGATCTGAAAAAATTAAGGTTGAACAGAGGTCGTGGTAAATTAAATATACCACGACCACATTACGGTCATCCACGATCCGGCTACGATCATCACCTCCACGGTAAGACCCTTTCACAATTATCCCAACTCTATTATGATCTCAGGACTATACTTCAATTCTACTATGACCTCACTATGAATCTACTACGACTTGACCTTATTTGGTATACTGAAGGTTCACAGATAGCAACAAGCCACCAAGATCATCATAATTTTTGAGTGTCCCAACGACAGTTGACAGTAATAACGGACATACCGATCACAATGTTCCTCAACAGTACATGAAAGCAAGCTGCTTGGTCGTTGAAGGTGATATATTGCATATATATGACTCAGCGTATGCCAGAAAAATTCTTGGTTTCCCATTTTCATCGTTTAAGCCCGGCGTTTAACGCAAAAGATCATAGGAAATGAAGCAGCTATCTAATATGTTGTGGCAAATCGATATGTATTTCCTTCTCGTTACGGTTACGGTCGTGGTGTGATAGCCGTATAGTCAGGTTATAAAGATCGTAAAGTAAGATCGTACTATACGGTAGTGCTGTCGTAGCAGAAGTGTAGGACAGTTGACTGGATGGTGCAATTGAGATCCCAGTAGTATGAGGGTAATAACAAAATTACCGTACAAAATTGTCAAGATCGCAGTACAGCCTGTTGAAAGGGCAAATTCACCACGATCCTATTACGATTCTACCATAATCATGAGGCCCTTATTACGACTATAAAACGACTTAATAACGACCCTACTACGCCTTCATTACGACATGATATGACCTCGACAGTTCTTCGAATTTTTGAGCGTGTTCGAAATTGTTCTAAGACCTTCATGACTACGAAGTGCCTATTATGTTCATACTATGACAGAACTACAATGCCCCGTTTACAATTTGCTTAGTGTGTAGAGTTAAAAGAGTATCAATAAAATAATTTCAATTCAAGAATATTTGAAGTGTTTGTAAGTTTCGTGTTTACCATGTAAAACGGTGGATAACAGGAAATATCTACAATGGCTGAAAATTACATGCTACAATCTTCCTTGGAACCACAGAGGAAAAAACAAATTAATAAGATGAAAGACAAACGTAAACAATGATAGGAACTCGGGACAGCAGGACTTGATACCGGAACTAACAAAAGCCAGCGGTATCGTTAAACCGGTTTATCGATACCCAAACCATTCCTTTAGGTGTGAAACCACCAATTCATTTCTTTAACATTTTCAACTAAAATTTGGAATTTTCAAATCTCCCTGGACAATTTATCTTAAGTTTAACCTTCCCAAGACCATACCTGTCGTGAAAGGCACATACCTGCTCTACATTATATCAAATTTTCATCATACCTTTAAAGCCTTCTAAGAAATTCCCGGTGTGTCGGGGAAAGCTACCTATAAATACGTACCACGACGTCACAACATTGCGCAAAAATAGTCATTGGGAATTCCCTTCCTTTAAGTGATGTAAAATTACACCTACTCAATTGACCTTGGTATTGAAATAAACCTAATATATCAATGTTTAAATGGGTGTATCATTCATCCAATTCTCTGGAATAGTTTTAAAGGTGCAAGAATACAAAGTCTATCTTTATGTTCAAAACGTCTATTTTCTCATACGTTTCAACTCTGATTGGTTGAATTGGTGGTTTGATACCTTTATCTGTCTGGTTTCCCCAGAGTTTAATAAAAATACGAATAAAACCCAATACATGTAGACTAGTAACTCCATGACCACAATCTTGAAAGGAGAGAAAATGACAATACGTAATTTTGAAAGATGGGTCAAGGGGCGTTCGCTGCTACACTGCCGGATTACCATGCCTTTTTGCTTATTGTCATTTTCATAAAATTTCAAATGTAGCGTGAAATAAAAGGGACAATAGGAAACGTCTAAAATGGCTGAAAATTATAATTACATACCATGATCTGCCAGGGAACTATACATGAAAAACACAAATAAGACAAAACACAAACGTAAACAACGATGGAAACCCGACCCTATATGACAAAAGAAACAACAGATATTTACAATGTCGTCGTTTAAACGTTTTGAGTTATTTTCTACACTATATACATTCAGTTTTAGCCGTTGCCATATCTGGACGTCGGCATCATTTTAATGTCATGCTAGATGATGGATGGTAGCCCTTATTTTATTTTCAAATTGTTCCATATTGTTTTCTGCGTATAAACTAACATCTTTTGCTTTAATATTATTCGGACCGAGCTACATCGTTATCTTTGTTTCATGCCTTTACATATACTTAATTGAGACGTTAAAATTTTTATATTCATCCATTATACTAGTCAGCGTTGTATTATGTTTTTATTAGGAGATGACCCTTTAGGAATGAGAACTTGTGTTTTATCGTATTTTCTTTTTGTTTGACAATACAATATATTAAAAATGATCGCAACACAAACTCCATAATAATATTTCCTGAATTGCAACACATGTGTCAAAACTGCCGAAACCAGTATATACAAATATGATAAATATCGAACATGGGGTGGACAGATATTGCAAGAATGTATGGAAATTAAACCAAAAGGAGTTGTGAAATAGTCATTCGCAGTACGCACTTGTAGCGTTACAAATTGCCTGTTGAACACATAGTCTAATATTTACCAGATGGTTGTTACAAAGCTTTAAGTTTCCGTGGACACGTGAAAATGAATATTATTTTTCTTATTGGTTTTTGATTGTCACGGCAACAAGCGGTCAATTGGTCCATTTTATAGATCTTACCAGTTAAAAATGCGGGTACATGTGAACAAAATGATATTTTCAATGATATAACTAAGCATTCCCCCTTTGAAATGTTAAGATGCTTAATTATAAGTACTCGAAATAAAAGAAAAAACTCAAACATCGCAAAGGTTAAGAAATTGTCACTAGAGAAGTTGACAGTTGTCATCATCTTTTGTCATCTATTTAGATCCTTAACGGTTTTTTCTTTTCTATCAGCTTTTACACATTTTGCGGTTAATGACCTTCCAAATGTTTTGGTTTGGTCTGCACTGATGATACATAAGTTGTCGAAATGCGCATATGCAGAAAATAAATTAACAGTAAGTTCGGTATTTTGTTATTTATTACCACTGGGCCGATGCCTCTGCTGGTGGACTGTTTGTCCCCGAGGGTATTCACCAACCCAGTAGTCAGTTCTTCGTTGCTCACCCTTAAACCGATTTTGTTGAATAAGTAATATCTAAATTTTACAAAATTTTGACTAAAACAAAGAATTATCTCACTCATGCGTAGCTCTGTCCTTAACTGAATTTTGGCTTTTCTGTTTAGATCCTTTATGGTTATTTTTTCTCTATCAGGTTTTGCACATTTTTGGTTAATGGCCTTCCAAATGTTTTTGTTTGATCTTCACTGAGACATAAGTTGTCGAAATGTGCATGTGCAGAAAATAAATAAAAATTAAGTTCGGTATTTTGTTAGTTATTGAATGATCGTTACAATGTTTCTATTTCACAGATGAGAATAAACATGTTTGAGTTGATCCAGAAATCATCACCGAATAAACGAACACCGACCATGACTTTTCACTTGCTGCATGTGGAGCAGATAATGCTTAGTTTCAGAAGTATCTGATGATACCTCCTCGTGTGCTTCAGTTTTGTGGCGTTCTTGTCCATTATTCTTTATTTTTTTCTTTGAAATGTCTCAATTTGAGTTAATTTGAATTGCAACGTTTTTTTTTAATTTTTGATTTTAGAATTCCTTCACTTTCTCCCATTTTCTTTCGATATTTGTTTGCCAATGATGTACACAGACAGCAAATAACAAATAAAGAACGTAAATTTCAAGATCAAAGGTCATCAGTTTTACAAATAATAAATTTTCATAGATGGTACGTAATTTATTTTTATTATAAAACTGTAACAACAACAACAACTTAATTTATAACGGTCAACGGTTAAGGTCAAATGTTGTTCATGAATTGGATGCATAACTTTCAGATTTTGTACACAAATAAGGAAAAAAGGAAAATCTACCATAATGTTACAGAAGGAAAGTTACGAGCCAGAACGCGTTATTAAGACTCAATTTTAACCTGAAAATCATAACAAAAAGGATGTGACATGACATTGTGAAGGCCAGTGTCAGAAATCATCCTTATAAAACGGTTAAGAGGCATATTCCCTATGCAAACATTTATAAGTAAATTTGTTTGTTTAATATTGAATAAAAGCAATGAAAAGATATGGAGTAAATACACATTAGACAATGTGTCTATAAACCTTTAATAATGAGCTTTGTGCAAACTCATAGCAAGTTCAAGAAGACCCCAAGCCCCATTCTGAGCGGAATTAATTGTCGACCATTGCTGTATCGGTGTTTTAAGCTCATTGCCGCGGGGCCTCATCAGATCGAAAATTAACTGGCAAAGTACTCTTACAATCACTGAAATTAGAAAATGACACAAAAGCTATGGATAATCGGATGGATCAGGTTGAAAGAAGCTGTCAGTTGATTAGTGATAATTGTTAATTTTATACACTTACAAAATTTCAAAGCAATTTAAAAGTGCATCTAAGGGACAATTAGGAATCATTAGACGATATGCGCAGGGAGAATGAAAAATGAAGAGTGAAATGGTAGAGGTTCAAATGGGGTCCATCCGAAATAATGTAGTTTTCTATCAAACAGTTGAAGAACAATGTAGTGAAGTCGTCAAATCATTTTGTGTTGATAAACTTAATATTGAAGGTGTTAAAACGAAAATTGTTATATCTGAAGCGTATCGTCTTGGTAAGAAGGGTAAAAAAGTCCGTCCAATGTTGGTCAATTTTCGAATTTTGAAAGCAGAGATTTGGTGAAGAAAAGTGCAGAAGAATTAAAAGGAATCGAATATGGTATTTCTGAACAGTTGCCGTTAGAAATTCAAAAACGGAGGCGAGAGAAGCTTCCCGTATTGAAGGACTTGTGCGGTCGAAATATGTAAGCGTATTTTGTCAAAGACAAAATATTTGTGGGTAGCAAAGAATAACTCCCATAGGATCAGCCCAGAGGACAATTTGAAACTGTTAAATGTTTGTGTTGGAATGTTAATGGTTTAACTTCATTAGCAACTGACAATGATTTTTTGAATTTAATAATCAATTATAATATTTTGTTTCTTAGTGAGATTGGTTGACTGAAAATAATTTATTATGTCTTAGCTTGATGGTTTTGAAAAAATAACTGATGTATGTAGAACTAAGAATATAGGTATTAGAAATGAAGGAGGTATTTCTGTTTTTTTGTAAAAAGAAGTTGTGTAATGGTATAAAGGTTGAAAAAAAAATAAGCGAAGCTATTTTACTTTTGAAGCTTGATCATATATTTTGCTGCAGATAGAGATTTGTATACTTGCTTGTAAGAGCACTTTGCCAGTTTAATTGATGTTTGTTGACAATCCCGCACCCATGACCAAGAAAGACATGGATGTAGCGTTGCTCGACAATTAGCAAAGAATTCCGCTTAAACCGATGCTAGGGGCCGTCTTGAACTTACTATGAGGTATGAGCAAAGCTCATTGTTGAAGGCCTCATGGTGACTTCAAGATGAAGAACAACAATAAAAGCGCTGTTCCTTTGCCATGTATTTGTAGAGACTTTGTCTCATGTGCATTTACTCCATATCCTTTTATTCACCATTTACATATTTACCAAATGATAAATCAAAATGTTATGATATTTGTTATATAGATTTTCATGAAGTTATTGAAATTTGTTGTCAATGATTATAGGGATAAAGGTGTAGTATTAGTGTGCGGTGATTTTAATAGCCGTATAGGTGATCTTGATAGATATGTTGAAGGTTTTGAACACGTTGTGAACCCCAATATTTCTCCGAGGCGCTCTATGGACAAAACAGTTAATGTATTCGGGAGAAAATTATTACAATTGTGCTATAACACTTCACTCACAGTAGCAAATGGACGGCTAGGTAACGATAGAAGCGGTAAATTTACTTTTTGCACTTCAAAGTTCTGTCACATATTGTATTTTGTTTATGTTTGCTATAGCATGTTTGTGCTTTTTGCAAATAAAGTATTCATTCCTTCATTCATTCAATCAATCACTGTCATTCGGGGTCCGAAAAAAAGCACTATTGTCCAAGCCAAGTGAACAATTACAACATATATGCAAACAAGGGGCCATGAAAAAAGCACTATTGTCCAAGCCAAGTGAACAATTACAACATATATGCAAACAAGGGGCCATGAAAAAAGCACTATTGTCCAAGCAAAGTGAACAATTACAACATATATGCAAACAAGGGGTCATGAAAAAGCACTATTGTCCAAGCCAAGTGAACAATTACAACATATATGCAAACAAGGGGCACTCATTAAGTCGATTATAAGAAGCTTCGCATTATTGAAAGCCTCAAAGGATGGCGAGCAACAATAAACGCATTGTCCTTTTGCTTAACCTTATTGTGTTATTGTAGGTGTTTTGTCCAGTATAATTTTGCTCTATATTTATTAATCCTTACGAAAAAATACATTTATTAGCAATTCTTTGGTACTTCGTTATGGGATAAAATTAGCTGATTAGAATTAAAATATGACGGTTTGTGAATATGATATTTTTATTTATATGTTACAATTTTTTTTTTTATGTGACTAGTAATGTCATGTTCACAACCTTGCAGAATGAACAAGAAATATTGATGATATATTTGTAATATAATAATAAATCAGAGCTCCGATGGAGCTGAAACTGGAAAGCCCTGAAAATCTACACGTGGCAAAATTTCGTAATCATCAAAAGAACTGCTGCATACGTCTGCATGTATTAAGTTATTCCGTAATACGTGAAAATAATCGGATTGTGAGATTTTGTATGCATGTCGATTGCATTGCTATAAACATGTCACAGGTAAACAAATGTTATTTTCATCTTCGACAAATTACTGCTCGGCAGACTCGTTGATCAGACACGCAATATAAAAAAAAACGAGTAATTTGATAAACATGCATATTGTTTTCAATTCAATATAACAACACCGTATTGAAGAAATATAACTAAAATACACAATGTATACGATTTTGAAAGAAACTTGCGCAGTATATTTTATCGGAAGCACGAAAGATCATCTTTTAGAGATGTTAATAGACTTGAAGCCTCATGTGATTTTTTTCTTGTCATTTTAACAAATCTCAAGCCATTTCATGGCTTTCGAGTTAAAAATGAAGTCGATAAGTTAAATCAATACTTGGATTTATGGATCTTAGAGCCCATACCCTGAACTGAATTTAATCGGTCCATAAACCTATTACTGAACTCGAAGTCAGGCTTCGTTTGTATATATTATCTGTAAATTTGGTTTCTACATATGCCATTTCGACAACTTATGTCTCTTCAGTGCAGATGAAATCAAAACATTTGGAAGATCATAAACTAAAGGATGTTCAAAAACTTAGAGAGAGCAAAGTAGCTAAGAACAACAGAGCTTTGCATGAGGAAGATACCATTTAGTTTTCAAGAAATTTACAAAACTTTATATATTGCAAGTTTTCAAATAAAATCGGGTCAGCACTAGAGTACTGATTTTTGGGCTGGTGAATATCCACAAGGACTAATACTACACCAGGAGTGGCATCGATCCAGTGGTAACATATAACTGAATACCGAACTTAATGTAAATTTATGTCTTTCATATGGCCATTTCGACAATTTATTTGTCTCAGGGTAAGAAAATGACAATAACCAATCAGTTACCTAACAGATCATTCAAAACATATGCATTAATGACCGTGTGACATGCCTACCCTTCCGGAGCACCTGATGTCACACCTTTTGAGAGTTCACACTGTTATTGTTTTAGTTTTTATTGTTTTATTTGTAGTGTTTGCGTCTTGTGGTGTACAAAAATGTATAGCGTCTTTTGTCTTCCGTCTTCTAGTGTTCTTACTTTTGCCTTGTCTCTGGACTTTGATTTATGTAATCTTGTTCTTTTTTCCTTCGGTATTCTATTGTTCAATATACAGTTAAACCTACATCGCATCGCTATATTTTTGTATCATCGAGGTAGCTTTGAAACTATGCAAGTAATATAATAAAGTTAAGTGGTAAATTGAATAAGAGGCTTTAAAATCATTGAATTATAACATCAGTTTATTTAAATGTCTCGTTGATAACTCACATCTTTTCTTGAAAATTAGGAGAGATGAACTAAACCTCCACAGCTGCAAAGTATAATATATTTAAATAAATTGATAATTTACAGTCAGAATATCCTTCAAATATAAAAAAAATATTTCACATTTCAATTTTTGTATCAGTATGTTGAAATTTGAATAAAAGCTGCGAATACACATTTTGCAGGTAGTTTCATAATGATATATGCTCAATATTTCTAGCAAACCTCAACAGTTATCAAATTCATAGGCCAATACAACAAATTTTGAAAAAAATGTTTCAAATATGTTTCAAATATGATCCATTCAGACACGGTTCATTGACTTCCAGGGATGTATTACTTTCAGTATAATATCCTTACGTAATCATGAACAGTATCATCTTGACGTCGATCTGTATGTTTTTATTTAATCGCTGTATTTTGTTGGCATCAGATGTAATGTAACAAGACATGTATGTTCTATATATAAATTAGAACAAACACTTAATGTTTTATCAATCGTTATCAATACTGTTACAGTTGATTTATAGAAATATTATGAAAGTTTCACAATGATAAAAGAATACCGAAACTGTAATAAACACAAACTGTATTTCAACAATTAATGTCTCATTAGTGTGTACAAGGTCAAAATGTTCGGAGGATGACCAATCAAGAGAAATTTAATGGCTGAGAGTAAAAATATGACCTTTACTTAGTAAAGAAAACGAAGCTCTGTACGATAGTGATATTCCATAGTTTTACCTAAATGTAGTTTCCTTTTCAAGATTGTGGTCATGAAGTTAGTAGTCTACCTGAATTGGGTTTCAATACTATAGGGGAACGGGACAGAGAAAGGGGAGGTTTAGGTAGCCATAAACTGGTTTACCCTATCGCTAGCTTTTGATAGTGCCAGTATAAAGTCCGACTATCCAATCGTTGTTTACTTTTGTTTGTTGTCTTTTTTGTACGTTTCCTTGCTACATTGTGGCATCTGACTAGCTATTGTAGATGTTTCCGGTTATCCTTTCAACATTTTCGTATTTCATTTTACACACATGAGGTAGATACACCTTGGTTTTACCTTAACGCAGACGTGGATTATCATAAAAAAAACTAAATGCCGAACTTGCTTTTAATTTTTATTCTGCATATGGCCATTTCCAACACTTAGATCTCTTAAGTGCAGATAAGATCTAAACATTTTGAAGATCATAAACTCAAAAATGTTTAACCAATATGATCTAAAAAGAAAACCAAAATAAGTTAAGGACAGAGCTTTGCACGAGGGAGATACTCCTTTGTTTTCAATAAAGTTTAGGTGTTGCAAGTTTACAGATAAAATCAGTGAGTATTTAAAAGCTTATCTAATCGCATCAAGCTCTCAGTCCCATTACAGTTGATATTTGCGGGGTCAAAATGTTCATCAATTCATAGAAAGACATCGTTCATTTTTGAAACCGTAATTTAAAACAAAAGTCTAAGATACTGTAAACGTATTAATTTTCGCGGACCCTTATTTTTGCGGCTTTTGAAGGGTCGACATATATAGCATCCTCAATCTTTGTATTGTAATAAAACTTAAGATTGACTGGGCGGAGTTTGCCTTAAACTTTGAAATGGGGTAAATCTACTTTTTCAGTGTAGTGCCAATATTTGGTGTTAAAAGGTTACAATCAAATTAATCATTAATGATCATGTACTCATTTGTATAGTGAATACTTTTCAAAAACAAATAGTTTGTAATTTGTATGCCCCAAGATATAAATAGGAGCATTCACCAATCAAACAATTATTGATCTATTAAAAAGATCACTCTGCATTTAGTCTATTGTACCTATTGCTGTTTTGGAATAATCAAATCCTGAATGACAAGTAACTCCGCCCAGTCAATCTAAACTTTTCTTACAATAATATTCTTCATCACAAAAATTCCCTAAGATACTACATACTTCAAAGGCCAAATACTCCCTCTGTTTCACATTTTTACAACCTACACCTTCCATTATAAACGTTTATTAAATGATTAGAAATTTTGCTATGTGCTGATTGGCCAAGACAGCATTTCCTTGCTTGTACCTCAGAGTGAGTAGACCTCGGAGGTCTACTCGGAGTTTTGGCTTGACCAATCGGAGACGTCATTTCATTACAAAACAACCAATCGAGCTGCGCGTTGTTAATAACATTCGTCTGTCCGGCATCTATTGCAAACAAAAACAGAAGAATGTTTCTATACTGTTTGCGAAAAATCATTGAACAGAATTCCATTATAAATTATTCTATAAATACAAGAAGAGTGTGCCGTTCATATTTACCATCAAAACATGAAAGGGAATTTAAAACCATAGTTTGTTTTGTCAAGTTTTAAACGAAAATAAGTAGTTCGATCGCCATTACATCTGATATAACTATTTTCTACAATGAAACTAAAGCTATATATTAATATTTATACACACAAGACTATTTTGCTGAATATATATTTGATATACCGTTTAACAGTGTTAGAATTTTTTTTCTTCTTTTTGACTTACCGTCTGACGGCAGGTACAAAAATTCTGATCTTACAAATAAAAAAAAAACAAAAAAGGAAAAAAATCCGTTTATCATTTAATAAAGCATTAATTGACTTTTAATTTCGGTCTACTCATGACTTTACGGACCTGGTCAAAGATTGGTTAACCTCGGCGGCTGGCCTCGGTCAACCAATCTTGACCAGGTCCGTATAGTCCTGAGTAGACCTCATTAAAAGTCAATAATTGTATATTATAAAATGATAAGGAATTTTGCTTTTCGTTGATTGACCGAGACAGCATTTCCTTGCTTGTACCTCAGAGTGAGTAGACCTCACGCGAGGTACTCGGAATTTTTATTTGACCAACCATAGACGTAATTTCATTATCAAACAACCAATCAAATTATGCGTTGTTAAAAGCATTCGTCTGTGTGACAGCTAATGCATAAACAGGAACAAACAGTTGGCAAACACAGAATTATAATTAATAGGGATTCCATTAATACTAAAAAATAATCTATACCGTATATATTTACAAGCAAACATTGCGAAGGGAATAAAAATCCACAGCACTGAAATCGTTGTCTTGTCAAAGTTTTAATTAAAAATGAGTAAAGTTAAAATATATATGATGTGCAAGTAGTGAAAAGAAGGTAGATCGTCGAACCGTTTTCTACGATGGAATTTAAAAAAAAATATGCTTTTGTTGAATATATAAAAATGATTTACTGTGCTAAAATTAGGAAAACTTTCATTTTTTGTACTTACCGCCTGAGAACAAGTAAGAAAAATGCTGTTCAGGCAAATAAACAAAAAGCAAAATTCCTTATATTTAATGAAGTATTTATTGACTTTAAATTTCGGTCTATTCATGACTACAAGGACCTGTTCAAGGATTTGTTAACCTCGGCCGCTGGCCTCGGTTAACCGATCTTGACCAGGTCCGTATAGTCATGAGTAGACCTCATTTAAAGTAAAAAAAATGTTCAATATTGAATGATAATGTAAAACATTACTACTCTGTAAAACAACGGCAGTAGATAATGAAGAAATAAAAAAAACGAGAAATTAAAACAATCAAAGTCTAGTCCCAAAGCAAAAACGGACGAACAGACACCTACCAAACCACATATTGATATTTAAAACTAAAGCACTCACAATGTGAACTGTCATAAAAACCGAGAGTGAGATCAGGTCCTGTGGAAGGGTAGGCATTTTCGGCAATGTATAACTTTTACAATGTCAGCGAGTCATTCATGGGTAAAGTAAAAATCGACTATGTCATTCCATGTTGACGTAAAAATATATAATCTAATTTGTTATACCCACTATCGGACTCGCATCTATTGTTTTGACTCCGAAAATGATCCCATCGAATCGCAGTACCAGTATCAATGATGTCAAAGTGACGGCCATCGAATGTCTTATAGGTTTTAAGAAGCAGTTTTTGAGAAAGTTTTCGTCCTTTCTTAACATCACTGAACAAACTATATACTTAATAGTATCGAATCAAACGTGATTTTGCTCTTAAAAATTAGAACACAGACAATTTGGAAGTGACAATTATCACGTGTGTCGCTTAGCTCAGATTTGAAACGTCAGTCTACATGCATCGAAAGATCTACGTACGCAGCAGAAGTAAGTGAAACAGTAATCTCTAATTTCAAGCTCATTGAGATAGATCCGATGCCAAGAGAAAGCACAAAGATGTAAATCGTCTATGTAGCAAAAGCTGATTTTAAAGGGCTTGGATAGTACTGTTGTTGCTTTGTAGGACCTTTGTTTAATACGAATAAAACAAAAAGTCAGCTGAAAGTGGCACACAGGTGGCTTCCATTAGAATCCCTTATTGTCTGCTGAAAAAAAACGCTGGCTCTAAATGAGACAGAAAATTTTCAGTAAAGATTCTTACGTCTATTTAAACTAATCTAAGTGTACGTCTCTTTTTATTCCGTTTGGCTCTTAACAATATGTTTTGTCTTCTGTTACTAAACATACTTGCATTCTCCATTTTTGTAAGTGATAAAACAACATCCTGCCAAGTACATATGCTATTGTGTTCTTGCGAAAAAGTACATTGCTGGGTCTGCGAACGCACTACAAATATTTTTTTAAACGATTTCCAAAGCAAGAACCAAAATTATAAGTACAGAATTCTTGGCAATATCAGGATTATATACAGACAGGAAATGTAAACGACGAAGAGGAAACAAACAGTACATAATATAAGTGTCACAAAAAGTAAAGTACTAACAGTGTGAACCCCTAAAAACAGGAGTATCAACAGGTGCTCTGGAAAAAGTTAGCATGACCTGCTTCACATGTGCCACCTGTCATGTTCAATTCAGTATCTGTCAATCCAGTGATACGTGTGACTCGGGATCTATTGAAATATGAAAAAGAAAAGAAATGGGTTAAATTTCAAGGAGACAACATCCCATATCAAGGTTGAAACGACCCAAAACAAAGCATCTAGGGGTCACCGTACGGTCTTCAGCACAGTGAGGAACCTCACACCATATAACAAGCCCTAAATGGCCCCAAAAAGGTCAAAAGGTGAATACATCAATGGAAACAAACCACATCCAATAATAATAAATGTCCATCATCATTGAAATATGTCCATCATCATTTGTGATATAGACACATTGTAACGATCAGAGATATCGTGATGACGACCATAAAACTATTTTTGAGTGTCAATAGCAACAGTGATTGAAAATAACCCTTGCACAGTAGCTTTTCAGATAGTAATTTTGCTCTGTTGACGAAATCGATGTACACATGACATGCAAGACAGTAACGAAAGGACTGTGAAATGTAGACTCCACATCCAGCAGATATGGGTATATAACCACGAAAAAAAAAATTACAATTGTAAAGACAAAATCATCACGTTGTCATAAAGTTTGGATTTTAAGTTTTCTTAGGTGTCAATATAAAGGTAAATGCCCAGGTATGATGATGATGTCGGTGTATCAGTTGTTTCTTTAATAGAAAAAAGAAGGGAAACGGGCCGGGAATGTGTAAAAAAGAGACAACGACCCAAAGGGGAGTAATAACAACTCAAAGCCACCATTAGATCTTCAATGAAAGGTGAGAAAACCCCACACCTAACGGCAGGTCGGAGTCGGCCCCTGAATAAAGAGTAATCAAGTTCACCGAAATAAACATCATCCTAGACTCCTATAGACATAAAGTAAACTAACTAGAAAAAAGACAAGATACACAAAGGCTTAATAAATTTCCTGACTTAGGACAGGCGCAAACCTGCTGCCGCGGGGTTAAACTAGTTTTATTGGGCCCAAACCTCCCTCCTATAGCCAATGTGACAAATCAAAAAAACAATCGTAATAACAGTAAAATTCAGTTGGCAACAGGACTGAGTCAATTGTGAAAAATGAAACTGAAAGAACTAAATATACTGACATAAGAGACTACTAGCAGTTAACTGACATGCCAGCTCCAGACCCATTACCAACTGACAAATTAAGTTATGTACCCTCAGTATACAGCTTCCACCAAGATCACTTCCTGTGAGGAGTTTAGCATAATGATTTCATGCATATACCGGAATGCATAACCCGTGTCCATGCGATACAGATTTTAGAAATTTAGAATGTGTTTAGTTAAAATGCAAAGACCCTATCAAAAAATCAATGTTAATACCAAAGACGGCCATACGTAATGACTTGACGACAATACCGTAATTATAACCCTTATGAATTAGACGATTTGGCGAGTTTATGTATTTTTTACTCTTATGTAAAACATTACCGTAAAATAAGGGATGTGAAATACCAGCCTTGATTAAATGTTTACAGGTTGCATTGTATCTATGAACTAAATCTTTATATCGATGATAAAATTTAGTAAAGGTTTTAACTAGTTTATGATAACGAAAACCCTGATGTAATAGTTTTTCAATTATGAAAAGATTCCGTTCATTAAAATCGCGAACGTTATTACATACTCGAGCAAATTTAACAATTTGAGATATGTAAACACCATATGATGGCGCTAATGGAACATCGCCACCAAGAAATGGATAATTTACTATGGGAAAAGAAAAATCGTCCCTTATTTCATAAATTTTAGTATCTAATTTACCATTCGTTATATCGAAATTGATGTCTAAGAACGGACAATGATGATTATTAGAATTGGGTAGATGTCCTTATAATACATGTCCAGTTCGTTTGAGCATATGACATGAAAATAATCCTTATATCGAAGATTGTTGCAGATAACGGAAACTGAAGCAAAAAAAACCTGGTTAGATTTTTCTGGCCTTTTCTTCTGAACTACAAATGTAGCCCTTGTATGAACCAGTCTTCATACCAATATATAAAACAAATCTGCCTGACGTGGTACAGAATTAGTCCCCATTTGTATCCCAATCGTCTGGTGGAAACGTGTCCTCCAAATTTCACAAATATGTGGTCAATAAAAAAATACATCATGGCAATCACATCCTCGTCCGTATACTTTTTTGTTGGAATCATTGTGATGTTTGACAAAATATGCGTTTTCTCTACCCAATACCAAATAAGTGTATCTTATTTCTTCTTTTTGAAATTACAGAGAAACGTTTTCTACCAAGTTACTAATGTATGATCAAAGAGGAAATAATTTTTTAATTTCAATATCATACGCTATTTAAAATTATATCTACTTTGACCATATATAACTAACTTGGTACACAGAGATAATCAGCAAATGTTTTTGATTATAATTTCAAAACCCAAAACTTTGGTTTGGATTGACTACTTTACCAAAGAACAAACTTGAATTAACAAAAAACAACACGTTCTGATATTCCTGGTATATCGTGAATATAAGCTAACGATAAAATATATACTCGATACTTGAAGCAACTTCAAAGTAATAAAAATTTATGTTTTAAATATCCATTTAAAAAAGACACGGTTCATTGACTTACAAGGATGTATGATTTTCCTTACGAAAGCCTGAACAGTATCATCTTGACGTCGATCTGTATGTTTTATATAATCGCTGTATTTTGTTTGTATCAAATTTAATATTAAAAGACACGTATGTTCTATATATAAAGTAGAACAAACACTTTATGTTTTATCTATACTCTTACATCTGATTTATAGAAGATAACAAGATAGGCATACAATGTACAGTGACTGAAAATTACAATCACGGGCCACAATCCACAAGTTAACACGAATGAAAAACAAAAAACAAAAGTAAAGAACGAGAGGCTTTGGATAGCCGGACTTGGTACCGGCACTGGCAAGTCAGGGAAAGGGTTAAACGTTTTTTATTTTATTTTATTTTTTTGTTTGCATCCAAACCTCCCTTTTCTCTATACCATAATAAGGGATTAAAACATAATAAGTGCAAAGGCACCATCTCGGAAAAGAAAAGAGAGGGACAAAACAAAATTTTAAAAGATGGGTCACTAAAAAATAAATTATAACCCCTTATGCCGGAAACTTTCATTAGAATTACAATGCTACTATAGGGTCTGTAAGTCTCGTCATGTGACACCGAGAATTTACGATAAAACTGGAATTTGAAAACGTTTCCCGTCAAAATATGACGTTGGATGATTGTGACGTTCAAAGTTTTTGTTTGAAACGTCATACATTTTTGTTAAAAATGCAACTTCCGGGTACAATTTATGTACCCAGAAGTATCAAAATTTGACGAGACTTGCAGACCCTATTCTGATGTATCTTTATAAAGAATTCATAGCGTCGATGTAATATGCATTGGTAAATAACACGATGTAATGTCATTTTAAAACGCTACTTTTGCACTGGGGCAGTCGTAAGACGTCACATGATTGATGGGAGTAGCTGTCTTATCTTCTTGATTGACAATAGGGTATGTAAGTCTCGTCATGTGACTCACGAGAATCCACGATAAACAAGCAGTTTGAATACGCTTCCCGCCATAACATGACGTCTGAGGATTATGACGTTCAAATTGTTGTTTGAAACGTCATATATCTTTGTTTGAAATGTAACTTCCGGGTACAATTTTTGATCCCGGAAGTTCCAAAATGGTACGAGACTTACAGGCCCTATAATTTTAATCTTGGTCATCCGAGTGAAATTATATTGATAAGATATTGATTATATTGTCGTCTGAAAACAAAAGTAATAAAGATTATTGTATAGCAACAAATGTAGCAACCAAATGTAAGCGTGCATTAAATTTCCATATTGCACTAGTGCAAATATGACTTCATCGACAACCAAATCCCATTTTTAACAGAAATTTTAGCGTTGCTTCACAATAAAAGGGTTATTGCAAGAATATTGGGAAAAATTATCCCCCGTACAATATATATTGCACTCGCAAGCTCGTGCAATATAAAATTCTACTCGGGATCGGAATCGGAAATTTTAGTTAATTGTAGAAACGGAAATCGAAATTGGCACATTTCACGGGAAATCCATAATGAAGAATTACAGTTTATTTTATTAAAATACCACTAAGGAAACAAAAGTCATAAAAACGCACTGCAAAGAGGTAACAGTGGTTAGGATGGTCATTTCGCATGTTGTCCGACTATCTCGTTTTACAGGCAAGAAAATAGTTAGCAAATAATCTTTCTCTTTCACAGGGAGGATTGTCACTGCGGAGATCAAAATTCTTTCCGTTTTCACATGCACTGTTTGTGACTTATTCACGTTATTCTTGCGAAACCGAATTTCTTCAGGGACTCGTAAAAGATCATAAAATAAAAGGTGACGAATCCTTCAATCTCAATCAAAGATGCAGTTGAGGACTATGCGAGGAAGTGGGCAAAGAAAGAGAA
>MJUU01015577.1:61020-72531 GCA_002080025.1 Modiolus philippinarum | reverse complement strand
CGCCGTCGCCGTCGCCGTCGCCGTCATACTTTGCACGCCTATGTCTCGCTTTCGCGACTTTCGTCGCGGGCGAGACAAAAATTATAAAAAAAAACGAATTAGTTAAAGTTTCTTATCGATTTAAATTCGACAAATGTTAGTCACTTATTATAAAATTTAAGTTTTCAAAATTGAACAATTTTTTTACTTTAGTATTATTATGAGTCGGTAAAAGTAAAACATCTTGTTTTTGTCTACCTATTTTTGTCTACCTATTTTTGATCAAAAGTCTGAAAATAATCTTTTACTGAATCGGGTAATTTCGCCAAAATCTAAAAAAAAATATATTCATCAACACCAAACGATTCAAGAAGTCCGAAAGAGAAAAGTATGTGCTGGCTTCAGAGACATAGTAACAACTATACTTTTGTTCAAACTGTTCAAACAAAACATCGGACATCTATAAAACCAAAAATTCAGGCATATTTTTGCATTTAAGTGCAACAACGGCAGTAGAATACCGAAGGAACAAGGGAAGCGAAGACCACAAAAATCGAAAATCAATGTTCCTAATTGCTGACGTCATAAACGTGGGCTAAATTCCAAGAAAATTGAAAACCTCACTATTTTTGGTGGAATTGTGTACAGTTTTCTATAATTTCTTTTAAAATCTCTGTACCAAGTCGGGACTACTGTGGTCGACAATTCTTCCGGTGGTTTCTACCTGATTTGTATTTTTTCTCATGTACTGCGGCTCTTGACAACTCTGTTCGGTAATTTTGTTATTACCCCCATTTAGTAATGGCCACATTCATGTTCATTCACAGATGTAACTAACAAGTATACATAACATACTGAAAAATTGGTTGAACACGTATGTAGCCACTACTATCAGAGCCAAAAACTGGGTAAAATAATGCATTTTTTAACAAATTTGTTGCAGTTCCGTTTTCGGACTAAGTTTGTGAAGGATATGTTTTCAAAAAAAAAAAGATTGACTAAATTAACTGAATATGACATTAAACATTGTAAAAAGAGTGCCATATCTCCACTTATGTGTTGTTAATTTTTGGGGCCAAAATCAGGCCATACTGCACCCACTCCTTTACATTTATTTCTAAATCGGAAACCCCCTTTCTAAATTCCCTGCATCCGCGCCTGGTAAGTGTTGTGGCAAAATAACTCTCGTAATCGGCACTAGGACACAGATAGGAATCAAAGATTGGGAAATCAAAAACATCAATGGTATATTGAAACTTGACAGCCAAAAGAAAGAGGTAATGCTAGCTAGACTGTATAGACAAACACATCCTCATTTTTTAAAAATATTTTTTGGCAATGGTCAATTTCACATTAATAGAAACAAAACACGTTTAAAATACAAACAATACTTCGGTTTTTTTTTTATTTAACTATAACACTACATAAAATTAAACACAAACAGTATGACACCATAAAATGGGCATGGGAAATCCTTGCGTGTGAAAGGTCTGGTGTTGGGTTAAATTCTAAGTGTCGGTTCTATGTATGAACTGTGAATCTACTGAATTTCGCTTAATAATGATCTGTCATATCACTGATGACAATAAGATAGGCAATAGCAGAAACGGCTGGAAATAAGTATTTGGGAACTGTACAAAATGAAGGATATCGGATGCACATCAGAATTAGACGTAGTCTTCATTCGTAGCTGATTTCGGTACATGTGTATCTTTTGTTTAATGCAAATTACTTGTCGGCCTATAGATTGTCATACACTAATGAAATCAAAATTTCATGACACACAGGAGGCTTGTTTAGGGTATATTGGGATATGGGATATTTACGATTTTCAGCTACGGGATACGGGATATTTGAGACAAAACTGACCGGGATATGGGATATTTTGACCATGGGATATGGGAAATTCCAACAATTATTGGGATATCTTCAATTTTCAAAGGGATATTTTAGTCTAGATTTACTGGGATATGGGATATTGGGACCACCCACTAAACAAGCCTCACACAGTGTGGTTTTAACTTCCGTTGAGGATTTTCATTTTATGTAAAACGTCACGTATATTTATGGTAAGTAATGAAGGGATATGGAGTAAATGTACACGAGTCAAAGTCTCTACAAATACATATGAAACCAAGCAATGCAACAGCAATGGTGTCTTAATTTGTGGAAGGACTCCAATATTTTTGTTCAATATTCGTTCATTTAGGTTTATTTTAGAAAAGGACAAAATAGTTCAAAAATTGTAACGATAACTCTAAAGTACTTGGCATGTTTGTTCCTAATCCATTCACAGCATTTTCTTTAAAGAGGTGAACAAAAACAACAGCTGTTAATATGTGCCAAACAAAATTCCAACTCTTTAATTAATTTTTAGAGTTATCCCGTCATATAGTCACATAGTTTTTCATTATAATTTATATTTAAAATACTTAAATTTTCAACTTCAGTTTGCGCATAATAAAACGGGTTTTCAATTTCACGTTGGGGCCTGGGCCGAGTGGTTAAGGTAATTCTACTACCTATACAATTACTGTAGTCTATCACTACATCAGTGTGAGTTCGCGCCCCGCTTTGTACATTACAAAAAAGTGTGTACTCGACTTACAATCGTAAGAGATAAAGTATGTTGGTTACCTACCAAAGGTCGGTGGTTCTCCGGTTTCCTCAACCACTAAAACTGACCGTCATGAGATGGCTGAAATACTGCCGAAAGTGACGTTAAACCCCATATTAATCAATCAATCAGTCAATCAATCAATCAATTAATTTCACGTTTTTGCGCTAAAATGAACGGTGACCCCGAATTTTATTTTATATTTACAAAAAAAAAAAAAAAATCATTATGTTTCAACACAGAAACTTTTCCAAATTCTTTAATAAGAAATTATACCATAATAACCGGATTTTGTTTTAATTGTGAGACAGCTTTTCGATAAACATTATCATAAGGGTAGATGTTCTAGCAACTGGTGACAAAAATCATTGTGAGAATTACTTAATATCCCAAGGGAAGCCTTTGATTTTTTGTAGGTACTCTCGATACATCGGGGAAACTAATACCAAAACAGTAACGCAAAAAAGTAAAAACACGGCAATATAGAGGCAACAAAAATACAACTGTCGAGACATGACGCCGAAAATACAAATAAACAAAAAGAACAAACCTAAAACCTTAAGTGTAAGCACGATGTGTTCCACGGGTCACAGTGGAGTTTTTCAGTTTGGTAAAAAACTTCTCTTCTGATCTAATTGTCAAAGTTTCATTCCTAAAATAGTAGCATTGAAACTAAAAAAAATTGGTGACGGCCGTGAATTTTTTGTGGGCACAGTTTTTTCTCAAACGCCATTAAGTACAGAGTTTGGTGAAATGAATTCCCACACTGGAGGGTATTTTTTACCTTTCATATATGGATAGAAAAGAACGCCTCTGATGTGGTCTTTTCTTTTAAATACAAATTAAATGCAAAATCAATTTGCATTTGTGGAAACAATGACATATGGCATGCTATAATTGACAAATAACTGTTCTCGGTGCCTCAAAGTACCTTAAATAAAATTTTTAAAAAAATGAAGGGATATTGAGTAAATGCAAATGAGACACAGCCTCTACAAATACATGGTATAAATGGAACAACACTTGAATTGGGTGCTTCATCTTTATATCGCCTTGAGGCCTTCAACAATGAGCTTTACTCATACATCATAGCGAGTTCAAGACGGTCCGTAGCACCAGTATAAACGGAAGTCATTGCTAGATGTGGAGCAACGCTGCATCCTTGTTTTTTACCCGTTAATCCATAGATGCGGGATCGTCAAAACACATAAATTTAACTGGCAAAGTCTTCTTACAATCGCTGTCATCCATTGCTCGACAAAAAGGCTAATACAAGACGATCATAACATTAAAACAACCAAACGGCACTCATCGAGCCAAAAGTAAGAAAACTTGGCACAATAAAATCCTGAGATGCGGGTACATCAAACAGGTGGTCTGAATAACAATTTTATGTTTCTACAGGATACCAGTGGAATCTCCCATAAGTACCACAATAAAGATTTAAGGCCATCACTTTGTGTAGTAACAATTACAACATTAGCTAAACATCGAGTTACTGTATAAGTTTTTTCAGACAGTAATTTCGTTCGATTTTTCTTCAGTAGTGCGGCAGTTTTACCAGCAGACTAGACTCAATGAGCTAACCGACAGTTTGCTGGCGAGAACTCATTGATCCATCTTTCTAATTCTGTTCGGTAATTTTGTTATTACCCCCATTTATATTTTGTATAATTTTTTGTTTTTCGAGAAAGTGGCCATGGAGATAGCTATCTACCTGTATTGGCTTTTAATTGTAAATTTATTAGGCTATAGGGAAAAGGGATAGAGAAATGGCACGTTTGGGTGATGAATTGTTAGCTTTTGGAAAATTGTAAGATGGCATATTGCATAAAATATAGTAATAAATAAAGAAAATAAAGAAAATACAAATAATGAAATAAGATAAGAAAAAATAAATAAAAATACAATAATAGTGTATGGTCGTTTTGACCTGGAGATGGGACGCTGTCTCCTTGACATTTAACCCATTTCCTTTCTTTTTTATATTTATAACACAAATAGTTCATTCCATTAACGGTCAGTATATGGACCAATCTCTTACACGAATTAATGTATTTTGGAAGTAGGATTGTATAATTTTTCTAGGAAAACTGATTTATCTTTTACAAATTTTATTTTCTAAGGCCATTATAGACAAAAAAATCCAAGATTTTTGTATCCCAACTTTTCAAGTTGTAAAATTCAGCATGGGCAGGTGAATTTTTATGATTTTTGTATCATTTATGAAAAGATGCTTAAATTTTGAAGAAAGTGACTATAATTAAGCAAATATCAAATTAATTTTTTTTGGAAGGGATTGAAAAAAAAATCGGGACATCTAGGATTTTTTATTATGGACTAAAGGGTGGTATACAGTGTGAGATGACCCATGTTCAAATTTTCGTACAAAATAATAGTAGTTGCATGTTTTTTTGCTTTATATGTTGCTAGCTAGATATTTGTTTATCTAAATATATTTCGGAATATCGAAATTTTAATGTTTTTGTCTAAAGTTAGGATAATTGATAGGGCTAACTTAATCTGCTAAACATTTCAAACATTCTGTTTGTTGTAAAATATCTGAAATTTATTTTACAAATTCCCTAAGTATGACCAGGGAATCAGTTAAATAATGATTTATTTTTTCAGTGATTTTGTAAAATCCCGGGTTACAATTAGGGATTTTACAAATCCACTGACCAATTTAGTGATTTTACAAAATCCCTGAATTTTCAGTGATTTTACAAATTCCCTGATTTTACAAATTCACTGTAACATAAACATGTATCAACTTTTGATTGATGTTGAAAAATACAAAAATACCACAGTTGCAAAAAATGAACAGTAAATTTAGTTATGCTGTACACGTGTTTCAAGGAGTAACCTCTCATCAGCAGCATTAAATCAAATAATTCATGGTGACTTCAAGATGAAGAACAACAATAAAAGCGTGGTTCCTTTGCTTGTTTTTTACCGTGTATTTGTAGAGACCTTGTCTCATGTGCATTTACTCCATATCCTTTTATTCACCATTTAGAATTTAGATAAAACGGTAAATTTCTATAAATCGCTAGGTAAATTTTCGTGCCAGAAAGGTCTGACTATTGGACTGGTGAATACCCTCGGGGACCACCAGCAGTGGCATCGGTCCAATGGTTTCAAAATACAAAAATACCAAAGTTGCAAAAATGAACAGTAAATTTAGTTACGCTGTACACGTGTTTCAAGGAGTAACCTCTCATCAGCAGCATTAAAATCAAATTATATGGAAAGTCACAATCAAAAAATTGTAAACAAAGAAGTACTCATTACCAAAAATATCGAAATAGGAAGCCAAATCCAGTACTAAGGACATCCACCGAGTGCCATACACGGAATGAAGCCGTAGTATTTCTAAAGGGTTAGAATTTAGGTAAAACGGTAAATTTCTATAAATCGCTAGGTAAATTTTCGTGCCAGACAAGTCTGACTATTGGGCTGGTGAATACCCTCGGGGGCCTCTATTCCACCAGCAGTGGCATCGGTCCAATGGTTTCAAAATACAAAAATACCAAAGTTGCAAAAATGAACAGTAAATTTAGTTATGCTGTACACGTGTTTCAAGGAGTAACCTCTCATCAGCAGCATTAAAATCAAATAATATGGAAAGCCATAAACAAAAAATTGTAAACAAAGAAGTACTCAGTACTCATTGAAAATTAATTTTCTTATAATCAACTTGATGAGCGCCCCAGGTGATATGTTGTTTCTGTCTACTAGCTTAGGACGCTTGTGCTTTTGTCGGGCAATGGACGACAGTAATTGTAAAAATGTAATTTAATTTCATGTTTTTTACGACCTCGCATCTATTGGCTAAATAAGACATGGATGTGAAATTTTTCGACAATAAGAAATGAATTCCGCTCAAAATGGTGTTGGAGGCCTTCTTGAACTTACTATGAGTACGAGAAAAGCTCGTTGTTAAAGGCTTTAATGTGACTTCAAGATGATGAACAACATTAAAGCGTTGTTCCATTGCTTGGTTTGAACGTGTATTTGTAGACACTTTGTCCTCCTATGTGCATAAATAATACCTTTATAAAACTGAAATCTACATCGTAACAACAGACCTTCGAAATGGCATTTAAAAAAAATTGATTTTTTTAATAAATTGCTTTGTAAAATATGGACTTGACTATCCATAGGTCATTAAGAATAGTTTAAACTCTGTACAGTCTTAAAATGTGTATGGAATAAACAATCTTGACATACTTATCCACAATAACTGGGAACATAAATAAACACTATAGTAAATATTACTATATTTAGTGAAATATACGAGACGTTAGAATGTACACTATTTTTGAACTTCATTGAGTAGAGATAAACGGCAGGGCATTTACTGCATTTTAAGATATTGTCAATATTTAACCAAAAAATCTATATATAGATACAACAAGGAAAATAATAATGAAAAAAGCTAATTTAGAAATAAATCAAACTAGAAAAAGGGATGTACCGATGGCCAAAGATCCCCCCGGTAATTATAGTCCTAGCACGTGAGTCCTAGCATGTGACCAGACATTAACATTAAGAGAAAAAAGTAAGATTTATTTTGACACTTTCGTTTTTTATAAACAGCTGCATGTTCACAAGATGGCAAACTCAAGTCATAACATTTCTTTTTACTTAAGAGGGACAACAGGAAACATCTACAATGGCTAAAAAATATGACTCAGTAGTAAGTCTTTCACGGAAGACGTGTGTCGCCTACGTAATAACGCAAAAATATTCCGTCAAACAGGAAGTGGGCATGCAAGAGATCCCAGACTCTTACACATTACAGGTCCCTATACTGATACTCCATGCTAAATTGCCCAAGGCAGGGAAATGTGGTTTCTGAGAAAAACGCAATAAATTTTAAAGACTCGAAAATATTCTTAGTTCAGTCAAACAGGAAGTGGGAATGCCAGAGAACCAAAACTCTCTTACACGGTATAGGTCCCAATACTTATACTCCATACTAAATAACAGAAGGCTGGAATATGTGGTTCCTGAGTAAAATGTGACAAAAATTTGCTCAGCCGATCGGCAAAAAATATTCTAAGTTGCGTCAAACAGGAAGTGGGCATGCAGGAAATCCATAACTCTTTTACACGGTAAAAGTCTCCATACTGATATTCCATGCAAAATTTCAGAAGCCTGGGATACATGTTTCCTGAGAAAAATGTGACCTTTTTTGTGACCCTGCTCAGCAAAAAATATTCTAAGTTCCGCCAAACAGTGAGCATGCAAGAGATCCCAAACTTTTTTACACCATATAGGTCCCCATACTGATACTCTATACTGAACTGCAGAAGGCTGGGATCTGTGGTTCCTGAGAAAACATGACAGAAGTTTGCAAGACGCAAAAAATATTCTAAGTTGCATCAAACAGGAAGTGGGCATGCAAAGAGATCCTAAACCCTGTTACACATTATAGGTCCCTATACTGATACTCCATGCCAAATTGCAGAAGGCTCGGATACTTGGTTCCTGAGAAAAATGTGACAGAAAGTTTGGAGACGCCGACGCAAGACGACGGATAGTGATCCCTATATGTCGCCACTGCGTGAACGCAGGCGACATAATAATATACCAAAATCTGTCAGGGAAGTACGCATGAAAAACGAAAATAAGACAAAAGAAAAACGTAACCAACGATAGGAACTAGCAAAAGCCACCGGTAGGATTAAACCGGTTTTTCGGTACCCATTCCTCCGTTTCAGTATAGTATAATAAACCCAATATAGGTAGATTACTAACTCCTTGACCACAATCTTTAAAGGAGAGAAAATGACAATACGTAATGTTGAAAGATGAGTCAAGGGGTGCTCGCCGCTAATCTAGCTAGCAGATAGCTCAAGGAGCCTAGTCTGATGGTAAAATACTGTTGCACTACGAAAGAAAAGTCAAACTCGAAACGTCTCGAAGGATTTGGCTAACAAACATCATACATTTCAGTAGACATCGGCAGTATCAGTGAGAGGCCAGTATGTATAAATACTTCAGGGCACTATATCTCAAAGTTAATTTAACAAATGCAAACCAATTTTCTTGTCAATATCCCCTTTTACGTAACGAATGAAGTTTTGCCCCAGCTTTTCTAGATTTTTAATCAGTTTCGGCCATTTATAACAACATTTCCGTAAAAACGAGGATTAGAAATGCCTTTAGTAATAAGCTGTTTGCGGGTCACGCAATATTAAGATATTAAATATTCATATCTGTTATAAAATTTCTTAAATGTATTCAACAACTAATGAAGTCTGTAACTCTGTTATAAAAGTTTTGCTGTGATTTTAAGGTTACGTTCAAAATCGTCAGGAGTAGACCAAACGCGTGCGAATGGTATTAGTTGAAAAATGTACACTGCGTATGAGGGCGCCGTCAAGAAAAGGGAAGTTAGTAAAAGTGAAATCAAAATCGTCCGTTTTATCATATATTTTAGTTTTTATTTTATCACAGTCAATAATTTAAATTAGATGCAGAAAAGAGCAGTATTTGGAAGCATTGATAGCTTTCTTGAGTGTAAATGATGTACACATAATTTAAAAACTGGGGATTGTCAATGGTAATGATATCGTCAACATACCTGTTTTTTTTGAAAATAGAAATAAATTTAACACTGTATTGGATGGTTCCGTTTTGAAGTTTTTTCATGAAATCTTGTTCAAAACAGAACAGAAAAGATCTGCAATGAGAGGTCACAACTTGTAACCACAGGAATACCTATGACCTGTTGATAAATAGTGTTGCCAACATGAACAAACATTTTGTCCAACAAAAGATTGAGAGCATAAATTATATTATCACATGTCCAGGAACAATCATTATCATATGTATCATATGCAGTATTAGAGAAGAATCCTTGCTTTTTGTTTGAATATATGAACTGCAGAACAGAAAATGAAAAGACCTGTCAGAATTCGTCCCAATTTGGGTTTAATCAACTTTTGTGGAAGGGTAGTATAGTGTGGAAAAATCATAACTGTCGAAGGATGAGACTAGTTGGTCTTTAATTTGATTGTAGTTTATCTAAAACTTCAATTGAATTTTTCACACTCCAAAAGTAATTTACACCAATTTCGCAGTATTTAATAACCAACTCCGTTATACATGTAAGTGTACTAGTTAAATGGATGGATAAATTAGTAGTAGAACTAAATGCCGAAATAAAACGATGTTTGGAGGGATTTTTGTGAAGCTTAGTAATCCAGTACATGGTAGACAAGGTGTTGTTTTGAAGTTTAACTTTAAGCATATCTGTATCATTATAATGTTTGGTTAAGGTGTTTAAGTCACAATTGCTACGTTTGAAAGTGGTTGACTTGTGCAGCTCGTATTGTTGGATATCAATATAATATTTCTTTCAAACGATAGCAACGTTGGGCTAAGCCTTATCAACAGGTACAAACACATATTGTTTACCAAGATCCTTCAATTTTGACTTAATTCTATTTACAGACAGCTTAGGAGATGACTACTTATGATATACGCTTATTAAGCTACACATCAAATTGTTAACATTTTGAAAGTATTTGTGCGAGATTGTATAAATGTTAACAAATATAAAACTAATTTCTAATTTACCATTTATTATGCAACTTGGGTATTGATTGTTTATTGCATAGTCTAACATTAACCTAAATAATCATTGATTAATGTTTTAGTGATTTTTTTCACTCAACCATATCGTTACTTTTTATTCCCAACACATTTTAGATCAAACAGAACCTGAAAATGTCTTTCATGAAACTTTGCACACATTAAAGGTTATGAGTATATTTATCATTATCATTTTATAATATTATTTATGCGGGGTCAGGGATTGGTTCATTTGACGTCAAATGACGTTCTTTAACAACGGTAGTAGAATACCGAAGAAACAAGGGATGTGATGATCACAAAAATCGAAGTCCAAAGACATGGCAAAAATGGCAACAGAGAAAAACAGAAAAAACAAGGACGTGACACAACCACAATGCACGGAAATAGATAGACGACATTAAGAACTAAGGCACTAATAGTGTGAATCCCATGAAAACCGGGAGAGACATCAGGTGCTCCGGAAGAGTTAGCATGTCCTGCTCCACCAGCGACACCCGTCACACTATCACTAAGGCATATATGGTTTTGAAAGATCTGTTGGTACTGATTGGGTATGTCATTTTCTATCCTTAGACAAAAACAATTAAACTCCTTTGTAGGTGTTGCTTCTCTAATCCCCGAACAGTACCAAGGTAAAAAATCTAAAAGGCTATGTAAATCTCTAGTGTTCAAATAATGACAAGGACAAATCGTACCACAAACATCATTAATGAAGACAAAACTACAACTAAACAATATAATATACAAGACAACACAAAAATTAAAGCACTAACTGTGTGACCTACAAAAAAAACCAAACAAACAAAAAAAGAAAAAAACAAACAAGAAAAAAAACAAGAGGCTATCAAGAGCCTGTATCGCTCACCTGGCCGTTGATTAACATAGACCTTTTATGTTAAAGAGCCCTTATATATAATTAAACTATAAATCCAATATCCCTAATTAGTTAAAGGGGAGAAGACCTCTGTTAGTTTAACATTGGACCCCATGGGAAACACTAAGTTCCCCGCTGGCTGCCATGTTGGATATCGCGCTGACCTGAAAAAACACCTTTTTGCAAGGGACCACTCAATGACTATTGCGGCCAAGTTTTGTTCCAATTGGCTCAGTACATTCAGAGGAGAAGATCTTTGAATGTGTTTTCCCATAGGGTCCAGTGTTAAAACCATGTTCCCCACTGGCGGCTATGATGGATATAGTGCGATCCTGAAAAGCACCTTTTTTGCAAGGGACCACCTAAGGACTATTGTGGCCAAGTATGGTTCCAATTGGCTCAGTAGTTTCAGAGAAGAAGATCTTTGAAA
>MJUU01015577.1:39162-60612 GCA_002080025.1 Modiolus philippinarum | reverse complement strand
GTTTGGTTCCAATTGGCCCAGTAGTTTCAGAAAAGAAGATTTTTGAATGTGTTTTCCCATAGGGTTCAACGTTAAAACTGTGTCCCCTCTGACGGCCATGTTGATTGTAGCGCAATCCTGAAAAAACACCTTTTTTGTACGGGACAATCCAAAGACTATTGTGGCCAAGTTTGGTACCAATTGGCTCAGTAGTTTCAGAGAAGAAGATCTTTGAAAGTGTTTTCCCATAGGCTCCAATGTTAAAACTATGTTTCCCGCTGGCGGCCATCTTGGAATTCGCGCTGACCTTAAAAACATTTTTTTGTAAGGGATCACCCAAGGACTATTGTGGCCAAGTTTGGTTCCAATTTGCCCAGT
Source organism: Modiolus philippinarum (assembly GCA_002080025.1). NCBI lineage: Eukaryota > Metazoa > Mollusca > Bivalvia > Mytilida > Modiolidae > Modiolus > Modiolus philippinarum. Next base: position 60,255 of record MJUU01015577.1, on the reverse strand, counting down.
AGTTACAGAGGAAAAGATCTTGTGTTTTCCCATAGGGTCCAATGTTAAAACTATGTCCTCCGCTGGCGGCCATGTTGAATGTAGTGCGATCCTGAAAAACACCTTTTTTGTAAGGGACCACCAAAAAAACTATTGTGGCCAAGTTTGGTACCAATTGGCTCAGTAGTTTCAGAGAAGAAGATCTTTGAAATTGTTTTCCCATAGGGTCCAATGATAAAACTATGTTTCCCACTGGCGGCCATCTTGGAAATCACGCGGACCTAAAAAACACCTTTTTGTAAGGGACCACCAAAGGACTATTGCGGCCAAGTTTGGTTCCAATTGGCTCAGTAGTTTCAGAGAAGAAGATCTTTGAAAATGTTTTTCTATAGGGTCCAATGTGAAAAATATGTTTCCCGCTGGCGCCCATCTTGGAAATCGGGCGGACCTTAAAAAACACCTTTTTTAGGGGACCACCCAAGGACTATCGTGGCCAAGTTTGGTTCCAATTGGCCCAGTAGTGTCAGAGAAAAAGAATTTGAAACGTTTTTTTTTCCATAGGGTCAAATGTTAAATTTTTGTCCCAGCTGGCGGCCATCTTGGATGACGTACAGACCTGAGCGACACAATTTTTAAAGGGGAGCATCCAAAGACTATTGTGGCCAAGTTTGGTTTCAATTGGCCCAATGGTTTCAGAGGAGAAGATCTTTGAATGAAAAGTTTACGGACGGACGACGGACGCAAAGTGATTGCAAAAGCTCATCCAGGCATAGCCAGGTGAGCAAAAAACGAGAGTGACATCCTGTGCTCCGGAAGGGTAAGCATGCCCTTTTCCATTAGTCAAACTATCAGTAAGTATCTAGGATTGAGTCAAAGTCGGTTATGTCAAATACTTGAAGACGTTAAATCTAGCTGAAAATGTCTGTTTTCATTTGAGACACAGACAAGTCATATTTGCAAATGATGTCATGGTGACGGCCATAGAACTTCTGAAGGGATGAAAGTAACAAAACAAATCCCTGACTAAGCAGCTTCTGGGACAGTGCTTTTGCTCTATTAAATAAATCACTGTATAAACTACATGCTCGACAGTAACGAATCAACTCTGAAATGTAAACTTCATAGGCTGGAGAGGTAGGTATATTCCTGCCCAGAAAGGGAAAGTTCATAACTTGGAAGTAAAAGTCATCACTTTTGTCGTAACGCTCAGATTTCAAACGTCAATCTTATTCAATGTATATCAAAAGATCTAAGGAAGAAGCTGAAGTAGTTGTATCAATAGTCTCTTTCAGTGAATATAGTGTACGCATGGTAATTCCATTATTCCATAGCTCTGTCCTTAGTTGAATTTTGGCTTTTCTATTTAAACCCTTTTGGTTATTTGTTCTACATCAGATTTTACACGTTTTGGTTAATGGACTTCCAAATGTTTTGGTTTTATCTGCACTGATGAGATTAAGTTGTCGAAATGCGCATATGCAGAAAATAGATTAACAGTAACTTCGGTATTTTGATATAATACATGACGTCCTATATTTTCAAACATAACAGTTACAACATATTTAATATGCTAAAGCATTGAGCGTTACGTGCTAAATAAGACAAGAATAAGATCATAAAAAACAACTAGAACATAGCAACTTCGGTCAATACATGGATTTAAAGACCTGAATACAGTGCATTGACCTTGGACTGCGTCGTCGGTCAATATGTTGTAATTCGGTATAAAAATTCATGTACTGACCTCATTACCATGCTATGTTTGTATAATATTTCATATATAAATACATTCCATTCATCTTGGTACATGGCTGAAACATGCTCCGAACCCTGTAAAATATTTCATTAAGGATGTTCGCTGGTCATGTTTATGTATTTCTGTCAGATTTTCGGACCTCTCTGGTTTTATTCAATCAAAAGCTTAATTGTTTGCCCGGCAACCCCCTTATTTTTGTCCTTAATTTCATTTTATACATCTTTTTGACCATTCTGACTAAATTTTATTCTGTCGGTGTTATTTTGCCATATTCATTATTAGATAATAATATAAATATGTTGTGCGATGGCCACAAATTAACTATAAAACAAAATAAAATGGTATAGTTGGCCACGATTAAAAGATAAAAAACACAAAATGTACAAGTTAAAAAACACATAAAAATGACAAAAATAGAAAGAGAGGGAGGGAAGACTGCCCAACGTTTCGGCCTATATGGCCTTCAACTAGGGGACTACAGGGCTAAAACGGAGAAAAAGATGGATATGACGAGAGAAGGCAGACCTAATGGCGTGTCCATTATTAGATAAACATTGCTCATGTTAAACCTATAAAAAATGTAGAGAAGTTCGGTTTCCCGCCATTTTTTGAAACATTTGTATCTCAAAAATTTCTTCTGTAACCTATTGATTTTTTTGGCTTGAATTACTTCTTTGTTGATTTTCACATTTAATTGAAATCCTTGTTATTTTAAAATAGACCAGCGAACATCCTTAACCAATAACTAAATGGTTGAGAGAGAGAAAAAAATAAAAACACAAGCAAGAACCAATGTTTAACCAGTAAAGTGGTTGAGTATAAAAAAAACTAGGCATAATGTTTTAAAGGAATTCAGAGCATGTTTCACGATGAATGACATTTAATCTAACAGAAACTTTATTTTTTGTTATTCACTTAATACGTGTGTTAGGTTCAGCTTAAAACATGGTTTGGGATACCTTTAACCTAATACGTGGTTGAGAATTTAAAAAAATCAAGAAAAAAAAATTATGAATTAAGAGATTAATAAAATAGGGTTAATGGATTGATAACAAAATTACCGAACAGAGTGGTCAAAAGCTGAAGTCTATGAGACAAAAAGACAAATCGGGTGGAAACCATCGGCAAAATTGTCGACCGCAATGGTCCTGACTTAGTACAAGAATTTCAAAAGAATGGTTGGTTAAACCGGTTTTATGGCTAGCTAAACCTCACCTAACACTGCAGTAGTGTCATGTAGCAACTCAACAGCAATTGCCATTGAAAGGTCGTAGACAGTTAAAAGAAATGATCATCCCCGTATTAAGTGAATCAGAGTTCGGACCGAAACTGAAAATTTTTCCACATGGGACTAATATCTATTGAGAACTTTTTTTTAATTATCGTATGATATGGAATATTTTAAGCTTTGATTAATAAGGCGGTCATGGAGATAACTGTGTCTAATGAGAAAGTCTTTATCAATTTTTGCTAGCGCTTGCGTAACGTATCAGCTGTGAAAATTCACTGCGTAAGCAGGAGAAGCTGGAATATTATTGTCCATTTTAGGGAAATTGATAATTTTGAAATAACAATCGTCCTTTTTTTTTAATTTTAGTACTGAAATGACCATTTCGTCATTTTCGAGATGTAAGTCCAAAAAGATGTAGATCTGGTGGTTTCTGTTGTTTCCTTTATCTCTAGTTCTGGCGAATATATTAATGGGATCCATTTAGCAAAAGATGCATTATTGATGTAAGAAACATCATCAATATATTTTTAAGTGAGGTGGAAGAATCTAGCATAATTAAATGAGAAATTAGTCGGACAAGAATTTTTGACCGGAAGAACAAGAAGTACGGAAATAGTGACAAAAAGGTAAATAATTGTCCACAGATGTAATAAATACTAGATTCAGATTCAGATTCAATAGTTTATTAAAGTCTCAGCACTTGCATGGACATAAAACATATACATTTACATGAAACATAAAATTATATAAAAAATAATTATTACAAATTAAAACACATACAAGGGACTAATATCTATTGAGAACGTTTTTTAAATTATTGTATGAGACGAAATATTTTAAGCCTTTGTAAGCTGGTATAATTCATGTCCAATTCATGTGCAAATTATCGCAAAATTCTACACACATGCAGTGTATACTATAGTGCACTCTCTATCAGGGACCGACTGTATAACTTGAAAAAGGGGGGGGGGTTATGGTTTTTTTTCTGGACAGAAAAAAGATTACTTATTTCTTTCACATGTATCAACAAAATATTTTTTTTCCAAAATAAACATTATTTTTGGGGGGCAGAAAGCCTCTTTCAGAATATTTTTTTCATCATTTTGGCAGCTAACATATTTTTCACATAAAATCAGCTGTATAATATTTTTTTGGAAAAACATTGCCCCCCCCCCTCCTCAAGTTAAATGGTCGGTCCCTAAGCAGAGGGTCTTTCAGAAATTTGTTTTATTTATACATAGCTTTACTATATTTTTTATATACATGTATTTTTATAAATTTTATTTGAACTCTCAGAGGTATTGCTAAAACTGGTGTTAAACACCAATCAATCAACTAATTCATCAATCAATTAACTAACCAAGTTACGGATGATAAGTAAATGACGAATAGGAAATAGGGAATAAGTTAATGACAAATAGGGAATTGGGAATAGGGAATAAGTAATTAGTGAATAGGGAATAGGGAATAAGTAAATGGCGAATAGGGAATAAGAAATAGGGAATAAGTAAAAAGCGAATAGGGAATAAGTAAATAGCGAATACGGAAAAGGGAATAAGTAAATGGCGAATAGGGAATCGGGAATAAGTAAATGGCGAATGGGGAATAGGGGAAAAGTAACCAATTTGACGACCATTTGAATTGATGATATTCCTTTGTTATATCACTATTTAATTCATGACAAACGAGAACTTAATACATTACGTCATAGTCCTAAAAATAAATAAGGAACTACTATGTATAATATATAATAATTTAATCCTGTCGTGTTTAGGAGATTTGGTATCCAGACGATTTTGTGATGATATCATCCAATATGATATTAAAAAATTCTTAAAAGTAATTTAAGGAGGCTCACTCGTCAAATTTCGGAACTCTCTGGTTTTGTCCATTTCAATGGCTTAAAGAATTTTGCACACGGATCCCCACTTTTTATTTCATGAATATGTTCTATGGGTCAAATTAAGACACCTGACAAGTTTTCATAAAATTCTTGATATAACTTCTTAGCTTTTAGACAAAAAATAATCCTAATGTTAAATTAAGGGAAATTCCAGAGATATCCATTTCCCGCCAAATTTTTTAATGGCTTGTATCTCGGTAAAAGCACACGGACCTTTATATTTCTTTTTACCATTTCATTTAGTGTACAATGCTTAGTAAATTAAAATAGGTTTCAAGAAATCCTTGATATAAACAACATGAGGAGTGAGCCTCCTTAAATACAAAAATTCTAATTAAAAATTAACCTCAACTTGATTTACACGACCTTTTTAGTAGGAGTTAACCATTTGGTAACACTAAGTCCTGTAACTATAGTTCAGACAAAAAAGTATGTCTTTATTGAACAAGTGAAGATAAAACTACTCCATCCACATAATGTCGGCAAACATTTCTCAGAATTTGTGTTGACACTATTATTTATATGACTGGCTAGAACATTTTATGTATATAGACGCTATAGATTGTCGTCATATAAGCTGGAAGTTGCTGGTTCAAAGAGTAAATTACTGAAGTTACTGTAAATTCTGCAAATGTCCATTTGGACAACTTTTGTCCCTTCAGTGCAGATCAAATCAAAATAGCTGAAAACCCATGAACCAATGCAAAGGCTTGTTAAATTAAACCCACCATTTCATTTATAAAATGCTTGTTACAAGTCAGAACTGTTCGTTCTGCTTTTGCATCGTCATGAAGCCGACTATGTACAAAAGCTTCTAAAATTCTTTAATTTCACGTTTCGATAAATAAAATAGAGAGTCTGATACTAGGTAGGTTTAATTTTTGGGGCGGAACAGTAATCATTTACTTAACTGACATATGTGAAACTGTTGAATCGGTTACAGTTCGTGATATATGTCCATGTATTTAGATGCATTCATACTTACAAAATAATGGGATTTGAGAAAAAAACATGTTGCTGCAACATATTGCTGAAATATCGTTTACTGGACATAAACTTTACATGTGAGCTAGCAAAATCAAAATTTTTACTGCAACTGTCTTTTTCGGCATTTCAAATGATAAGAGACAAATTATCAGTCCTCTTGAAATCTTTGCCTTCAAGAGCTTATCATGAAAGTCAGCTTTAGGTAGTTGGGGTGTCTAAAACTGAGCATCTTTTTAGCGCATCGTAGCAAAAATTCAATAATAATGTTGCCAAATTGATATTGTATTCTCAAATACAATAATTTGAATAAAAATGACCAATAGGTATCAAGTTTGTTCGAATAATATTACATATTTGCCAAAAATTCAAAAAGTTTATCAAAGGGAGATAATTCAATATTGAAATACCATGGGATAGGTCATATTTTCTAAGTTTGTGAAAAAAATAAGTTAATTGATCCCAACTATTTTTTGAATTTGTCATAACGATTATACCAAAACATATTTTTTATAATTTAAAAAAAAAAAAAATCTTTTTTTTATTTTATGGTCCGCAAGTACTTTAATCAAATATCTTCCTTTTCTTCAAAAACTAACACATTCTTCATGTTTAATGAAATAACTTTTTCAAAAGGCCCATGACATGTCTTTTTTATGTTGTTAAATTGAAGTTCTATATCGAACCAAAAAATATACACAGTTTGGAAAAAAAAATTATCTGCTTTTAGAAAAATGTGCCATTGAATTGTGGCATAGTGCTATTTCCCATATAATTATGTTGTAAATATAGTGCAAAAACCCAAATTTGACCAATCTTTACAACTTTGTATCTTTTTTGACATATCCAAATTGTTTTGCTTATGTTTACAGCATATTGCTCAAAGTCTCATTGTACAAATTTTGAAAAAAATCTTATATCAGAAACCAAGACATCCCAACTACCTTAAAAGTTCCAATATGTTTGTATTAAATGTTTTGATGTTTCGCTTTTCTTGCTAATATAGTAGCCGCGACTCGCATTAGAACTTCTGAGATCAACAAATTTACTATATAGGATTATAATTGAATCTAGAACATGAATAGCAAGGTTGAAAAGACCTAAATTTTTGGAGCTACCTCCTTTGTCAAGGTTGAACAAGAAAACAAGTATATCACCTTTACCAGTACACAGGCCAAGTAAAGTAGTCCCACAGCTAAATTCAGTTAAACCTTAAAGAATAAGAAACTAGTTGTATTTTAGGAATAGGTTTTGTTCCCTCAAAATGTATGTGAAATAAATTGCATCGAATGTGTAAGCAATGGACCAGCACAACGTATTCTAGGTCAGTTGATTTTATGTTCCTTGGCGATCCCGCATGCATAAGTAAAAAGTAATTCGATGTAGCGGGTACGGTACCGAGTTGTTTCGCAAATATTATCTGTCCGCTCCGGGTTATTTCGTGCCGGGGTTTTTCGCTCCGAAAATTATAGGTAATACAGATCAACACAATTATGTCGGATTAAACTTTTGAATTGAATTAATAAAAAGATAATGTTCGATGAGTTTTAAACCAAACATCAATCAAATAGTTAATGAAATAATTACGTACTTTCCTATTATTAATCATTCTTTGATCTATCAGAAAAAATATTAAATGTTTATTAAATTATTATTAAATGTTTGTTTGGGTTCTAGTGCTGCTGATGAAGAATGAATTTCCGAAATGGCCATACAGCTCATTAAAATTATTGCAGTTGGAGTTCACATATGTGTTATGGTCTCATGTTCATTTACTCCATATCCTTTCGTAAAATATTACATTAAAATTCGTACAAGACTCAAGCGCATGTATACATGTTCTCCATTAGATGTTCAATTCTTTATTTCTCATAACCAACATAGAGATACAAAATGCAAAATAAATATAGATAATAAATACAGATTTACAGGAAAAAAGGGATGACAAAGAAGGGAGTCGACACCCGTTTATTTATGTTTTTATAAATGTGCATATTCTTTTTCCATTTTGATTGCTTTTTCATATTGAATAGCTTATTAAATTTAATTATATATGGCCTTGAAATATAAAACTAAATATTTCTGACTGGTTTCTTTAAAATGCTGGTATTGCAATAAATAGTGAAACTCATCGCCAGTGCTTCCAGAAGTGCAGTGCTGACAAGTTCTGTTGTCAATTTCGATTCTGTTCCATCTGCCTATTTCGATAGGAGATGGTCATTTTCCGTCCTAAATTTACAAATAGTTAAACTATCATTTCTATCCAAAACATTCAAATAGTGTTCAAATTTAAATTCTTCCTTAAAAATTCTATAATTTTTAGCTTTTAAAGATTCTTGTAAAAGTGTATTCCATAAATGTTTTAACTGTACCTTTAGTCGGGTTTTTACAATACATTTCAACCAGTTTTCACTTACAAAATATTGTGTATACCAAATATTCGAAGAATCTTTTTTATGAATGGAATTTCAACATTATTTATAGAATAAAGTGTAAATGCTAATCGGTATGATATAGACGATAATTGCTTAGTATTAACTTAAAGCAAAATGAAATAATTTTTATTTTGATATTAATTTCCGATAGATATCTAGTTTTCCATAAATCATATAGTTTGATGTTGAGTTTTTCAGTTATAAAAGAAGTTTGCAAAATTTAGGTGAACTCTTTCGATTAAATCTACAATTCCACACCCCCAAATTTCACACCCATAGACCAATCTAGGTTTGACAATCTTGTCAAATATGCCTAATTGATATTTCATTGATAGGTTATGAGTAGAAAAAAAAAAAAAAAAAAACATTTAATTACACTTTTGCGAAATTCCTCAAATGTACAGCCCATACAAAATAGGCATTTGTGAAAGCTTGGTGCTATATTTTATACAAACTTTATGTATTTGGTGAATCTTTTTATCAGAAAACTCATGACTCATGTACCCTTAAAAAATACAACCCCCAAAAATAGCAAAATCGAAAATTTTAACCCTCCAATATAGTCCAAGTCTGTGTTTCGAAAATTTTAGGGAGTATACAATAGGAACGAAAACCTCCTGGACAATTTTCACATTTTTCTTTCCATCTTTTAGGGTTGCGTGTTTCAAAGTTGAAAAGACTACTTGATTTGGGAGTTTTTATCAATCTATGAACATGTTCTGACGAATAATTTCGACCGTATTGCAAGGTGCTAATACATCGATATTCTTTAACGTCTTCAGCTTGAATGAGAAGTTTTGATGTTTGGTACATATGAATGCTGTTTTACTTAGATGTTTGCTTGTGAAATGGAATAAAAAAGATAACAGGAAACACCTACAATGGCCGAAAAACATAGCCACATGCCAGAAAGTAAATAGGAACTGCACAAGAAAAAAACCCACAATAAAAATACAAAAGACAAACATAAACAACGATAGGAACTCGTATTTATTTCGAGTATGTATGTATTTCGGTCTGATTCTTTTGAAAGCGTTGGATCGGGGTTTTCATACATGAATTTTCTGTTTTAGTTGTCGAGATAAGACTTTTGTTTGAACTTTTCCGTCTCCACATTTCACTGCATCTCTCTTTCAGCGATTCATCCTTCTCCTATTGTCCTCTCTCTCTCTAGAAAGCTATAATTCATTGTACTTGTTTTGTGTCCGTTTTCTAATCTTTATTTTTATGCCTCTTCTATTAATCAATTTAATAGCGTTTTCGGTTTATACCGATCGAAAACTATGGGTTTTCGTCGGAAACCCCTAGTTTCCTTTCAATTTCAATCGGAAACTAGGGTTTTCGCCGAAATACTATGTGTACCGATCGGAAACTTCTAGTTAACGTGCTGTATACTTAGTATTTCGCACGAAAACCCCTAGTTTTCGTTCGAAATACTAAGTATACCGCATTTTTGTTACTATCGCGTGCCATAAAAAACCATGTTTTAAGCTTAACCTAACACAATGTTTAAGTAAATAACAAAAAGTAATGTTTCTGCTAAAATACACGTCATCCATCTTGAAACATGTTCTGAACTCCTTTTAAACTTAAGGCCTGTTTTTTTATATTCAGTCACTTACCTTGTTTAACATTTGCTATTGTTTCTGTGTATTTGTATCTCCCTCAACCATTTGGTTATTGGTTAAACCAATAACCAAATGGTTAAAGAAACATCTTAAAGGATTTGGAACATGTTTCAACCGTATGTAATAAAATATGATAATATATAATATATAATAATATATGATAAAAAACATTGTTATTCTTTGATGTTTGTTTATTTAGTATTATATCCATTCGATTTAAAAGAGTTCAAAAACAAATATTCAAATAAGTGGGGATTGTGTGTTCTCGTTTAATGAAAGGATCGATTGGGATGAGACAAGAGCATGCTGTTCCTGTGGTGCCAGGAATACCAGACAGTCTGCTTGAATCTAGTGCCATGCGTGCTGCTGTCTGGGAGTCCATGCACGACAGGATTACATCTCGCTAGCCAAAGGTATATAGTTTTCTTCTAAATTGATAATAGCATGTAATAATTTAAATCAGTATTGTGTAAATTGTTACGTTAGGAAACAATAGTTGATCCCATTGTTTGGTTTAGTGACTAACACACGGGGAAGAACCTTGGTGGGATCGTTTTACCACCAAGGGGATTTGTTAACAACATTTTGTTATTAAAAAAGTACAAAAACTTAGTAAAATCAACTTTTAGACTAAGATGAAACAAACTTTATTCAAATATACGCGAGATCAAAAATTTAAGAAAAAGGAATAAGAGACAGTACTGCGTCTGATTTTGGAGAGACGAGTGGTCATAAACAAATGATTTTGTTTTAATTGTAAATTCCGGTCTGCAAAAAGAAACGGCTCACGTAAGCGGGTCTAACAAAGCTTTATCATCAGCACACGGAATGTAATAAAAGGGCTAACAGTAAACATCTGCTATGGCTGAAAATTACAGTTATATGCTATAATCTTCCAGTGAGCTACACGTGAAAAACACAAGACGAAGACAAACACAAACAACGATAGGAACTCGGGCACAGCCGGACTTGGCAAAGCACTTGCAAATGCCAGCGACAGAGTCAAACCGGTTTACATGTACCCAAAACCTCCCCTTTATCTGTACCGTTTCCCTATAGTATAATAAACTACGAATAAAACCCAATACAGGTAGACTTATAACTCCATGGCCCCAATCTTGAAAGGAGAGATAATGACAATTCGTAATTTTGTAAGATGGGTGAAAGGGTGTTTGCCGCATGAAACAGATAAAAATGGTGCAAAGGTTGCGGTTAAAACATTCTGAAAAGTACACAAGGTAAGCACAGGTTATGTAGTTGCTGACGCAATCACAAATAATATAAAGGTAGCAAGTCCAAGTAAGAAAAAAAATCCATTTATGGAACTGAACTGCTTTTGAAGTATAGACACATTTCATGTCTTTCTGATATGACAAAAAATTAAATTGAAACATAATCAAACAATCCAGTACTAAAGTCAAATCCTATAGGAGAAATACATGTAACAAACTAAAGCTCTTTAATGGAAAGATCTGTTGTCATCTGGGAAACAGATATTCAATTGCATTACACAAGATCATTATGTTGATCGTAAAACTTAAAAATAGCTTTAAGTTATCGTTATGGTTACAGGAAACACTTACATTGCCGAAAATTACAATTACATGCCACAATCTACTAGCTATAGGGAACTGCACTAGAAAAACAATAAAAAGACAAAAGACAAATAAACAGAAAAAAATACGAAGCCACCAGACTCGTTATTGTGCTTGCGAAAGTTTGCAGTGTTGAATTATTAATGTTCGAAAACGGGATGGGAGACAATACATACGAAAGCGACGTAAATTGAATTTGTTTGATAGAAGTCATAATCAAGACTTAACTCAGTTGGAGTTAACATATGTTGGAGTTAACATATGTGTTATGATCTCATGTTCATTTACTCCATATCCTTTCATAAAATATTAAATGATTGTCTGAGTAACTTCGCCTTAAAAACTCTAGAATCTAAAAGATCAGTATGATTATCGAATTCTATTTATTTGAGTGCAATTATATTTCAATTCATTTTTTCCATCAAATGTAAAATTTTGGAACGAACTAGGCAACACTACTCGAAATTCATTCAAACATAATCTGGGGCCGTGTTAACGAAGCTGTCTCAGGACTAAGATATGTCTTTAAATGGTCTTATGACCTATTTTAGTCCTAAGTCAGGTTAACGAACGGGTCCTAAATTAAGATATATCCTAAAATCAATCCTAAATTGAAGACACTAAAAACGGTGTCCTAAGAGTGTCTTAAGTTAAAAATATTGACTAAAAACCACTATTTTCCACTTCTGTACATCAAAATTGGGAACAGCTGATCAAATTATTAGTTATATGTACGATTTTACTCGCACTGATATTTTATTTACGTTTATATCCAACTTGCACGATTTTATCCTTTGACCCTGTGTGTGACATAACATCTTGATGACAGTTGTCACAGTTCAATTATGTAAACTACATGTATATAATACATGTATTGATTAGAATACAATACCCCAACTTTCCTTCATTACATTTTGATGCGATTTGATTTCATACATCATTTTGTAGATATTACAATTAGTTTCAACAAAGTTATTCCAAAAATATCAATTTATTCAATACTTCATTTTATCACTCACATTTTTTTCATATTTGTTGCATAGTTTAGAAATCTTATAAACTGTTACTTCGGTATTTTCTTACTTTTAATTATCTTTTTTATTGAAATAATTTCATTGTATTTTTATAAGGACATTAATTAGGATATCCTAAACTAGGATATTCCTAAGATAGCTTTGTTTTACAATGTTAGACATATCATAAGATGGTCTTAACAGTGTCCTTAAATATGTCCTAAGACATGTCTTAGGACATATTTTAAGATAGTTTCGTTAACACGGGCCCTGAAAATTAACGTTATTTCAGAGACGACAAGTTCTTACTTGACTGGATGTTTTACATACAAGACTACAACATAGATGTAGTATTTCAATTGCGGACCTATTTAGAGTCCATTTCAATAATGATCCAAGTTGTATATGTGGGTGGACAATTGATGATGCTTTGCATTTCATTGTAGAATGTCATCTGTATAATGAAGCAAGACAAAATCTTCTAGAAAAATTAAATAAAGGAACTTTACTCTTTGGTGATGATTACGAACGAATTTTTTTTTTCAAATCTGTTGAACTGTAATCAAACAAACAGACAGGTTTTTATGATCACAAGTATGTAATAAGACAATTATTTCCCTTCTTTTCTTCTCGCCTGTTCTCTTTCTATCTCTTTTTTAATCTCTTTTATATTGTGCTGGTAACATTGTGATTGGACTGTTATGGATTAAAACTTCACAATTGATCTACTTTTTTTTTGTAATTCTTTATTTTTGCAATTGGTACTTTACATAATGTACATAAACACAATAATGAAGACAGACATGACAAAATAAAACATATACGGATACAATTAACATACAAAACATATAGTAACATATATATTTCATAACAGAAGTGAGAAAGCATGAGAAACTGTAGTTTATATTATTAGTATAACATAAACATTTGCACTCAGCCACTGAGAAGAGCTTCAAGTGGTAACCACTTTCTACGTATAAAATCTCTTTGTGATTGTGTCAAGTATACTCCTGAAAATTTTTCTATATGCATATAGTATTTCAACACCTCTATACCCCCCCTCCCCCCAACAATGTGAGGTATAGAGTTCTTGCATCTACACACATAAATATAATATGTTAAGATAAGAAGAACATTTTGCACAGTGTTGCTCTGTTCTCCATTTGCAGCCATTCCAAAAATTATGTTTGAAACATTAACATCTATAGTCAAATTATGATTTTCAAAAAAGCTACAAATGGACAACCAGAAATTCTTTGAATGATAACATTCCCAAAATAAATGAATTAATGTCTCTGGTGTTTCAAAACAAAAAGTACAAAGTTCTGTTTCCTTTAATTTACATTTGTACAAAAAGGTATTTGTTGGAAGTATTCTATGCAGTAGCTTAAACTGAAAATTTTGCAGAAGTGTATTACGGGTTATAGAAAAGGGTAATGAAAAAATTCCTTCCCAATTTTCAATATTTAAGCCAAGTATATAATTCCATTTATCTTGATAATTGGGATTTTCTTTCATTTTCTCAAGGTAGGTTTTATAAAGATATTTACTATTTTAATTTTTCAACAAAACTACTAATAACAATGTCCAATTTTTCTTTCCCTACCAGGCTTCTTTTCCAATCTACTGGAATTGCATTAAGAATGCCATAGAACTCAATAAAATTGGTGGAAAGATTTCCTCCATGTTTATCTAAAAACTCTGTAAAATTTAAAAATCCTCCATTGTCTGACATTGAATCATTTACAAAGAATTGATCTACTTTTAATTTCATTGTAATTAATTTTTGTATTATATAATTGTATTGTGAATCATTATAATGCAAAACTGTAAACTGTATTTATGTAATTTTTATGGAAAGAACCCTTGTGAGTTGGTATAATTTATGTCCAATCCAATTGTCGTTAAATTTAACAATGAAACAAGTTAAATTTAATCTACGGGTAACATACCCTTTCTTGTATATTAAGTTTTCGCGTATGCGGCGTAGTTTGTAGTCTATTATGATATTGAAAATTTACAATATAAAAATCAAATTCAATATAAGTTATTCATATTACTGTCTTTATTTCCGTCTAGTAGAATTACCTAAATAACAGTACAGATCTACAGATAATCATTTCGACAATTTATGTCTCTTCAGTGTTAAAAATTAGAAGACAAAAGGCAATAGCATATGAGCAAGGGGATTTTCTTATCAACGGAATGCAAATCATTATAGCAAGTTTTTCTGGGGGGAGGGGGTGTAACCCAATAATATTAGAAACTCTGAATACCTATCCGTTGGGATAAATGAAGAAAAGAATATTTATTCCTATGAATTAAAAAAAATTTTTTTCCTTGGTAAATACTTAAATGTTTACGGATTTTTCTTCTGAAAAAGACCGAGTACTTACCGCAACTGAAATAAGGGTCAAATAAGTAGAATTTATGATTTGGCAATTTACTGCTGTCTAATGTTGCAGTTGGGTAGCATACTAAAGAGATCTGTCGGGCTAAATGAGTTACTTCAAGTCTATTAATACTACGAAGTATATATAAGAAACAATTATCAGCTTCGGACATAGCTTTGCAAGATATTCTTTAGTATGATAAAATTTGATTTTCATATTGTAAATTGTAAATTTTCAAATGATCGGTTTTCGTGCCAGCATCGAAGAACTTGACGAATCGGCTTGTGATTCCCGCATGTTCTTACAGTCTTCAAGCAGAAGAAGCATCCACTTTGCGCATGTTTTCAAATTACTAAATTTAACTTTTGCATATTTTTTGTAATATTATCAACTGTATGATAAATAAAATTTGTTTTAATTCGTCCTAATTAAACGCTGATTTATTGACTATTCGATAAATCGCAAGTTTATGGTTTCCAAAGACACAAACTATTTTCCGACGGAGATATTTGTGTCTCGTGGAACCATCAACTTGCTATTGCCCTCATAGTCAGTAATAGACTATATCCGAGTTCTGGTATTCAGATTCAACAGTTGTTGTTTGTCCGCCCTACGTCACAAACGTGTCCGCCCCATGTGACCAACTTCATGACGTTTTAGGCTCTATGACGTGACGTTTTCTATACTGTGACGTATTGAAAATTAGTCTGGTAAATCCTAATACCAAAGGTCGGATATGATCTATTAACTCTATACCATTTGATATGCATTTTTACCTTTAACTTCCAAAGTACTGAAATATTTAGTTTTCATAGTCCATGTTCTGCGAGTAGAATATTTAATGGTAGTAAAGACAAGTGCAGCAATCTAAAATTTGTATAACGATGAATACATAATCACATCATTTAAACAGATTTAATTATTGAATGCTAATACAGATATTTAGGATCACAGCCACGAATTGTTACACGTATTTACAATCATGGAATACTTTTTGAGACTGAATGCGTTCAATGCTCTCAGTACTTTGTCTTATTCTCATTTCGGGAGACAATAATATTCTACTCTTTGATGATCAAATACTTCTGTTGCTCTAATTTAATCATGCAGATGGGATTATCATAACCTAAGATATATAACTATTCTAGCTTTTTTGTTGATAATTAGTAAAAGAACAAAAGAATATTATGACATTTGAAATGCCTTTGAATTCATGATATCCCTATGTTACATCACCACTTTATTCATGACAAACGAGAACTTAATACTTTAAGTCATAGTCCTTAAAATAAATAAGGAACTACTATATTTAAGTTAATACAGTCGTGTTGGGGAGATTTGGTATCCAAATGATTTTGTAATAATATTGTTCAATATTATATACAAATTTTCTGATAGGTTATTTATATACAAACAATCTTAAAAAAAGTTGATCCTGGACTTGATTTACACAAACTTTTTAGTGCGAATAAATCATTTGATAATACAAATATACTAGTAACTATAGTTCAGTCAATAAACTTTGTCTTTTATTAAGGAAGTATGAGTGTCAGATTTCAGAAGCATTCGATATCCTCGGGTTTTATCCACTCAAAAAGTGCTATTTTTTTTTTTCACATGAATAATTTTTTCTTGGTCATAGGTTACTTTGACATGTAAAATAGACAATATGCAAAAGTTTATCAACTTCCAATTATATTTTCATATTTTCTAAGGCATATAAACAGCTAATGGAAAATGAAGGAGAACTCTAGAGAGAACTGTTTCCCGCCAAAATTTTGATATCTTATAATTCAAAAATTCTTACATGGATTTTCTATTTTTTTGCTCATCTGTTCTACTAGCAAAGTTCTTCAAAACAAAATGTCAGAATTTTAATTCTAATTACAAAATTTCTGACACTCGTACTCCCTTAAACAAGTGTAGATGAAACAAAAACAAATCTAACACAAATAAAACAACTCCTGGTATGACTGACTAGAACATTTTAGACATACAAACGCTTAAGTCTAGTGTTATAGATAGTCGTTATATAAGCTGGAAGTTGCTGGTTTAAATAACAAATTACCAAAGTTACTGTAAATTTTGTTTCTGCACATGCCAATTTCTAAAACTTTTGTCTACTAATTGATCAAATCAAAATAGTTGGAAGACAATGTACCAGAGGATTGTTAAATTTAACCCACCATTTTATGACAAAATGCCCGTTCCAAGTCAGAACTGCTCCATCTGCACTTCGATCGTCATGAGGTCGACTATATACAAAAGCTTCTAAAATTCTATAATTTCACCTTTCGATAAATGAAATAGAGAGTCTGATACTAAGTACTTTTAATTTTCGGGCCGGAACAGTAATCCTTTGTGACGTCATAATGAACTGATATATATGAAACTGTTGTATCGAATACACGTCACTGCGACAAAATGAAATATAAGTAAGGGATATATTTCCATGTATTAAGATACATTCATACTTAAAGAAAACGGGGGTCTGAAAAAAATATGCTGTGGAAATATTACTTACTTGACTTTAACTTTACATGTTGGGCTAACAAAATCAAAATGTTTTCTGCATCTGTATTTTAATCATTTAAAATCATAAGAGATAAATTATAAGACTCATGCACATTTACTCATATCATTTCATTGTTTATATTATAGGGTTATTGCATGAATATTGGGAAATATTGTCCCGAGTAGAATTTTATATTGCACGAGCTTGCAAGTGCAATATATATTCTACGAGGGATTATATTCTTAAATATTCATGAAATATTTTACGAAAGGATATGGAGTAAATGAACATGAGACCATAACACATATGTAAACTCCAACTGCATTAATTTTAATGAGCTGTATGGCCATTTCGGAAATTAATTCCCCATCAGCAGCACTAGAATCCAAACAAAGCTAGGAAATCCATAATTTCAAAAATGCTTAAAATGCAGAAAACCAAAAGAAATTATATCAAATATAGCTAAGGACAAAACTACGATGGAGGGAGTTGATCCTTATTTCTTAGAATTTACATAAATTTAGATAATATCATTTTATTGTATAGCAAAGCTAGAAATTCTGTTAATAAGGAGATTTTGTTGTCGATTACGTCATGAAATTGAAGTTATATTTGCACTAATGCAATATGGAAATTTTTTGCACGCTGACATTTTGTTGCTTTGTTAGGGAAATATTATTTTGCTATACAATAATTTTTTATACTGCGTTAATAATTTCCGGAAAAAAAACAGCAATAATAAATCTATCAGTTCCAATATCGAACATTTAATACAATTATATTGGAACTTTTTAAATTACGTTCGTGGTAAGCTGTCGCAGATAAAGGTTTCAAAAAGATTGCGTCGCAAATGCAGCAGTTTGAATTGTGATTTGTTTAGATGTATTTTGATTGAAACATGTTATTGCGAATGTGGTAATGTCATAGAATCTGCGGAACACTTTTTCTAGTCTGCCCTATATATGTAATGGAAAGAAATATTCTATTTTTTGGAATGAGAAATCTGAATGTTAACAATTGAAAATATCTTATTTGGCAGTGCAGACTTTGATGATTGGAAATATTCACAACTTTCTTTGTTAGTCCAGAAATTTATATTAGACTCCAACAGATTTGTTATAAATAATATGTAACTTTTAAGATACTATTGCTATATGTGTTAAGATTAGTACGACGACCAAATCTTCTCACTTAATTTTACCTTCTTTTACTTTCTCTTTCATCCTATTTTTTCTTTCACTTCGCTATGTTCATTTTTTTTCAATAAAAAAGAAATATTATAATACTATGACTATGTAATATACTGTTTATTTGTATGTTGTATTTTGTATTTGAGAAGACTTTTTGAGCTCACGCTTGTGTCTGGTCCATTTTCATGTATCTGTTTTGACAATAAATAAGTTTAAAGTAGTGGACAATGTACGTTTGAGGCAGTCTGATGCCGCTACAAAACTTTTATGCTTTAATTCCATTATTTCTTTTTCTGTATAGTACAAAACCATAGGATGACATGTCACTTGCGACTGATTCCAGTACGCACTCTGGATTTTGTCGGTTGTTCTCAACAGAATCCATATGCAGTATAACCTGGTCCTTGGAAGGCCTTGTTTCAAATTTCGAATTTCAGAATATTGTTTTCATAATCTTTGAACTTGTTCTGTGAATTCAGCACGATATTTACTAAGTGTACTGAATTCATCTTTATTCCGTCTTTCCTGGTCAATTTTCCTGTTTTTTGTTTTGTTTCCATCTTTTAGAGTTGCATGTTTCAAAGTTGAAAAGACTACTTGATTAGGAAGTTTTGTGCATTTTATGACCATATTCTAACGGAAAATTGCCTCCGCATTGCAAGGTGCTAATACACTTATATTCTTTAACATCTTCAGCTTGAATGAGAAGTTTTGATGTTTGTTACATACTCATTAATATAAGAAAGATAACAGGAAACACCTACAATGGCCGTAAACCACAATCAAATTCCACAATCCATCAGGGAACCGCACGAGAAAAACAATAAAATGACAAAAGACAAACATGGACAACGATAGGAACTCGGGATAGCCGGACTGGTACCGGCAGTAGCAAGAGCTAGCGGTAGGGTTAAACCGGTTTATGGGTACCCAAGCCTCCCCTTTCTCTATCCCGTTTCCTTTTAGTATAATAAAACATACAAATAAAACCCAATTTAGGTAGACTACTAACTCCAAGACCACAATCTTGAGAAGGAAAGAAAAACGTAATTTAGAAAGATGGGTCGAGGAGTGCTCGCCGCTAAACTGCCGGCTAGCTCAAGGAGCCTAGTCTGCTGGTAAAACACTGTCGCACTACGGAATAAAGATCAAACTCAAAACTCCCCGAAGGGTTTGGTAAAGAATTATCATAGATTTCAGTAGACATCGGCAGTATCAGTGAGAGGCCAGTATACCTGAAATATCTTCAGGTCATTGGATCCCAAAGCCAATTTAACGGAATCCTGAAGAATATCCTGTCAATATCCCCTATTACGTAAAGAATGTAAGTTACGTCCCAGTTTTTCTTGATTTTTTATCAGTTTTTGACATTTTTTAACAAAATTTGCATAAAATCGAGGGTGAGAAATGCCCTTAGTTATAATCTGTTTGCGAGTCGCACCATATTTAGAATTCAAATCTTCATATCTTCATGTTTACTTAATAGATGTTTGCTTTTGAGTATGTGTTTCGGTCTGATTCTTTTGAATGTTGCTAGGGAAAGCAGTGGATCAGGGTTTTCACACATGAATTTTGATTCTTTTGAATGTTGCTAGGGAAAGCAGTGGATCAGGGTTTTCACACATGAATTTTCTGTTGGAGCTGTCGAGATAATCTATTAAGAGCCTTTTTGTAACTTTCTGTAACATTTCACTACATCCCTCTTTCCGAGATTCACCCTATTATTGTCCTCTCTCTCTCTCGAAAACTATAACGCTTTCCTTGTATTTGTATTGTGTCCGTTTTCTAATCTTTATTTCTATGCCTCTTATAATAATCAATTGATTGATTATGTTTCAGTTTAGTCTTTTTGTCACATTGGAAAGACATGAAGTGTATCTACACTTCAAAAGCAGTTCCATGAATGAATTTTTTTCTTACTTGGACTTGCTACCTTTATTTGTGATTTCTTCAGCAAATACATAACCTGTGAGGAGTTGTCTTCTAACTTGTCTACTGTACTTTTTAGAATGTTTGAACCGCACCCTTTTCATCTGTCCTACCCTTTGGCATCAAAAATAGTTGTTTTTCCTTCATTTTTGCATCTTTCTTTCAGTTGTTTTGACTTTTCTTTTTCTTATTGATATTAATTTCTTAGAAAAATTTATTCATTCTTATTTCAGTAACAAATATTTAGATGCATAAATTAAGGATTTCTGTTATTTAAAATGTAGGCCTTTAATCTTTTAACAAGAATGTTTTAACATGTCTGAAGGCGCAGTTTATTTAGCAAAATAAATTAAGAAAAACACTTTAAAGATTCTTATTTATTTAATTGTCACTTGATTTAGAATGCTGAACACCTGTTATATTTTTTTCTGCTTTTTTCACACATGTCAAGACTCTTTCAGCACTAATTATCCCCGCACTTTCGAAGAAAGTTCGGGGATATTGTAATACCCTCCGTCTGTCCGTCCGTCCGTCCGTCCGTC
>MJUU01015577.1:6238-27961 GCA_002080025.1 Modiolus philippinarum | reverse complement strand
AAAAAAAAAAAACACTGATACGGTATTATTTTCAAAAATACATATTCTTCGAAATTTAAGGTAGATAGAGACTGTTTCGCTGTGCAATTCCATCGCGCATTAGAAAAAAAAAGAGTCGGATACGGGGTATGTTTGATTTTCGTGCCGGAACAGTAATTTGACGGCTTTTCCTTTGTGACGTCATAACTGAATGGCAGATGAGAAACGTCATATTTCGTTTACTGTGCCTCGAATTAACTCCCTTTTCCCGTAAATAATGTTCAAACCGGACACTTTGTAAAATATATCCCTTAAAAGCATGGTGACATATACATTTTTGCATTGTAATCAATAGATCATACCATAAACTATCAATTTACAAAAATATATAAAATTCTCATGGAAAAAAGATTCATTTCTATTAATCTAAAAATTGTATTTCCATATTTTCTCCGTGCATTTTATGTAAATTTTTGTGAAAAAATGGCTAAAATGAGCAAACTTTTACCTCTATTCTAGAAAAAAACAAGCATGGTGACCCATACTTGTTTTACAGATTTCGGGTTGGTAGAATTGGTTCTTCAATTGAGCAGACTTACAGCAAAATCTCATGGATATAAATATAAGTGTCTATCTACCTTAATAACGCAATGACTTTCTTCATTTCTATTGATGGCATAATAAGGGAAAGATTAAACTAGTTTAAGATATTATGTATAACAATAAATACAAATATGTTAAATCATATATTGGGTAAAAGTAAAACTTACAAATCGTAAATCATGGTTTGGCATATTTTTTAAAGGTTGATATAAGCCAAGAATGGCCATTGAAAGCTCTGATTCTTATTTTCAAAGGTGGCATGTTCGGTGTGTTCAGCCATTCACAAGGCAGGCTGAGGAAAAGTGGGCGTGATTAATTTATTAAAAGACAGTTACTGGGTTCCAGAGTTTTGTTTGTGTTTCTGCTTTTTCACATTCAAACATAAGATGAGATTTTACTAGTGTTTTAAACTGATACAAGTTGTTGACTGATTTAATACAGTTGTATGTGTTGGACTCCAAGGCCGGATTATTCGGATTGCCTTCATACTATTTTCACAAAGTGTTCTACCGAGTTGAAGGAATATCTAAATTGAATGTGTAAAGCTATCGCAAATCTTCACGAATGAGCCACTCTTATGCAAATGCAACACTAAACGAATGGTCAGGAGTATAAATTATCTCTTTCCTATTTACTCAGAAAAATTAGGTGCAATAACGATAATGGTACATGAATACAGGCAACTTACGAATACAATTAAGAATTCTTGCGAATGCAATTCCCAAGGTTTCACTTACTCAATGAATTATAAGCAATGATGCGATCTAGAAATACATACGATTTTATACTAACTGAAAGGATTCAAAAAGCTTTACACCTTTAAACGTCAAGTAATTAGCTTTCATAAATATCTATTTCCCTGTCCAAAAAGCTAGCAAATCATTAGTATACATTTTTAAATTAATGACAAATAAATACAAAGAGCTCATATGTGTTCGTATTTATCTACAAACCGATCATTTACTATTCGCGATCGTTAATAAAAGACTCGTAAGGTAAATAGTTTAAAATACCAAATAAACATGATAATTTTTTCAAACTGTTAAGCTGTTTAGAATATGTATATTTTAAAAATCCCGAGTTTTATAATAACTCTATTTTCATATTTCCTTTACCTCAATAGATGTTTTACTTATCAAATTAAGCCCGGTGACATTACACTTAGTTCCGTGACTCTTAATGATGCAGTTGGTTTTCGATTATGGTACAATAAAACACTTTTTCACTGGCTGCTCGAACAATAGCGAGTTCATAATGGTTCCCTTCGACATCAACTATTAACAGATGTGTCTCCTAGAACCATTAACTTGCTATTTTCCTCATACCTCATAGATAGCCAATAAGCATATATTCTACCTCAGTAGATTTTTTCCTTATTACATTATGTTGCAATAAATCAAATATTTTTAAAGTAAAGGTATTATTTTGACGTCGCTGGTCAAACAGTTCGTCACCTGTTCATAGTTTTTAAAACTATGGACAGATGGACCGGTTATATCCGAAAAACGCTTCTGATTTTCGATTTCGGTACGATAAAACATTTATTTGCTGGCTATTCGAACAATAGTAATTGTAAAAAATGGATAACATTAAACACCTACAAAGGCTGAAAACTAAGTTTATTGTTCCCATCGACGACAACTTTTTCCTACCTCACTTGCTATTGTCCTCTTAGCCAGTAAATAACTGTGTATTATTGTTAATTGTCATCTTTTATAAATGTTAAAAAATGGATAGCAGGAACCATCTACAGTGGCTGAAAATTGCAATTGCATGCCCCAATCTGCCAGGGAACTACACAGGCAGAACACAAATAAGACAAAAGAAAAACGTAAACAACTCGGGACAGCCGGACTTGGTACCGGCACTAGCAAAAGCAAGCGGTAGGGTGGTTCAGGCGGTTTCTTGGTACCAAAACCTCTCCTTTATCTGTCCCGACTCCTAAGTATAAGAAACATATGAATAAAATCCAATACAGGTAAATTACTAACTCTATGACCATGATCTTGAAAAGGGCGAAAAGACAATACGTAACTATAAAGATGGGTCAAGATGTGCTTGTCGCCAAACTGCTGGCTAGCTCAAGGAGCCCAGTCTGCTAGTAAAACACTATCCCACTATATGGAAGAAAAATCAAACTCAAAACTTCCCGAAAGGTTTGGGCAAGCATCATAATATATTTCAGTAGACATCGGTAGTATCAGTGAAAGGCCAGTATGTGGGTACAATGTTCAGGTCACTAGATCTAATTTAAAGAGTGTCCTGTCGATGTCCCCTGTTACGTAAAAAATGTAAGTTTCGTTCCGAATTTCAGGATTTTTTATTCGTTTTTGACATTTTAACAACATTTCCGTAAAAACGAGGATTAAAAATGCCCCTTTTAACAAGCTGTTTCGGTGTAAAACCATATTTAGATAAAAAAAATTCATATCTATTATAAAACTTCTTAAATGCAATCAACAACTAATGAAATCTGTAACCCTGTTGTAAAAGTTTGACTGTGATTGTAAGTTACGTTCATTAAAATCTTCAAGAGTAGAACAAACGCGTTCGAATCGCACCAGATGAGAAATAGAAACCCCGTAGGATGGCGATAGAAGAATGTCACCGTTAAGAAAAGGGAAATTAGTAATAATGAAATCAAAATGATCCCTTTTATCATATATATTTCTTTTTATTGCACCAGAGTCAGTAGTGATAGATCCAAAAATGATAGTATTTGGAATCATTGTTAGCTTTATTTTACCCCCTGCTTTAGCAGGCGGTATAAATTGATCATGCATAAGCCATTGGAAAGTAAATGAGAACCGAACCGTCAGTCTAAAAAGAACAATCCAAGGACAATCGCAACGTCGGAAAAACAAAGAAACAAAGACATTTACCAGCAGACTAGGCTCCTTGAGCTAGCCGGCAGTTTAGCGGCGAGCACTCTTTGACCCATCTTTCAAAATTACGTTTTGTCCCCCCATTTTTCTTTTCTAGATTGTGGTCATGGAATTAGTAGTCTACCTGTATGGGTTTTATTCGTATGTTTATTCTACGATAGGGAAACGGGACAGAGAAAGGGGAGGTTTGGGTACCCATAAACCGGTTTAACCCTACCGCTGGCTTTTGCTAGTGCCGGTACCAAGTCCGGCTGTCCCGAGTTCCAATCGTTGTTTATGTTTGTCTTTTGTATTTTTATTGTGGGTTTTTTTCTTGTGCAGTTCCTATTTACTTTCTGGCATGTGGCTATGTTTTTCGGCCATTGTAGGTGTTTCCTGTTATCTTTTTTATTCCATAACATGAGATCGGCACAGAAAAGAAAATGAAGACACGCACATATACAAAAATGAATAACACGGACCCAATAAAAAACCATGGGTGAGATCAGGTGCACCGGTAGAGTAAGCATCTCCTGCTTTTTATAAAGACACCCGTCGTGTTGAACATGTCAACGCTGGTAGTAAAGTCATATCCGGTAGAGGAAAACAAACTTTAGTGGCAAAGAGAAAGATCTGTTGTCATCTGGGAAACATATATCCCATAGCGGTCCACAAGATCGTGATGTCGACCGTAAAACTTCTGTAGTGATGACCTCAAGTTATAGGCAACATACCCTTGCTTAAATAGCCTATTTGTAAGCAACAGAGGACTGTCAAGGTAGTCACTGTATCGACCACAGGCCCTCGAGTAGCGAATGAATGGGGGAAGTAAACTCCGTATTCCGGTGCTTTTGGAATGTTGCTGCAAAGAAAAGGGAAGTTGACTATTGGAAAAGTGAAGTCATCGCGTTTGTCATATAGCCTAGTTTGTAGTGTATCTCTGTTGTCAATTTCAAGATGAAGGTCGAGGAACGAGGCTGATGTGGACGTATCTGTAGTATCCTTAATTTCGAGCTCTTTTGGATAGATAAGATGAAGAAAATAACCAAAGCGAGGATTGTTTAGTGATAAAATATCATCTATATAACGGAAGCTGAAAGTAAATGACTGTGCCAGTTTTTTTATCTTTATTTTGAAGAAGCCGATGAATTCAGCTTCATATGAGTGGAGAAATAGATCGGCTAAAAGAGGTGCACAATTTGTGCCCACTGGAATTCCGATAGTCTGTTGAAAAAGAAATCCTCCAAACTTGACAAATTTATTGTGGATCAGAAACTATAACATTATAATCACTTCTTCCTCTGTATATTTTTTCCGTGATTCTGAGTCGCATTTCACAAGGTATGCTTGTTCTCTGCCTATAACACTGTACTTATATCTTCTTTCGCCGTTCTTGCGGGAGAAACATCTATGAATTATATCTTTCAGCCGTGATTTGATTTGATTTTTTTCTCCTGAAATCAAATGGGGGAGTGAATTATATCTTTCAGTCGTGATTTGATTTGATTTTGTTCTCCTGAAATCAAATGGGGGGATATGATATCAGTGGGCTTTGCTCAGTTTTTTTCCAGTTTAATTTCAGTTCTTGTGAGTAAATGATGTCTTCATTATGTAAAAAACAACGGCAGTAGAATACCAAAGGAACAAAGGAGTGAAATTTACAAAAATCGAAGTAAAAAGGCATGGCCAAAACGAGAACACTGAAAACAATGACGCCAGACACAAAATAACGACGCTAGACAGACAGACAGCACAGAAACAGAAATTACAACATTCTAAACAAAGGACTCACAGTGTAAACTCCAGTGAAACTGAGAGTGACATCAGGTGCTCCGGAGGGGTAAGCATGTCCTGCTCTGTTAACAGCACCCGTCACACTGTGAGTGGGTCAATCAAGGAAATTGTCAAAGTCGGTAGTAAAAACTGAGGAATGTCAATAATAAGGATATCGTCAATATGTTATCATTGAAAAAAGAAATAAGTTTATCACTGTTTTATGATGTTCCGTTTTTTTTTGTTTTTTTTTTTTCATGAAGTGTCGTTCGTAACAGAACAGGAAAAGATCTGCAATGAGAGGTGCACAATTTGTGTGAAGGAAATTCCTCTGAACTGTTGATAAAAAGTGTTGCAAGAAAGAAAAGAAATGATGTCAAGCAAAAGATTCAGTGCATTAATCAAATTATCACATGTCTAGGAACAATGATTATGGTAGTTTTTTTTTTTAATATTCACTTAAGCTCTACTGTGATGACGTGAACGCTTCAATAGTTGTACCAATTCCTTCAAATTTTGACATTTGAATGGAGGCAATAATTCACTACTAAAAGTTGTGTTTAATAATAAAAACAACAATTTCGATAAATATTTAAACATAATGGGTTTTACAGATGTATGTGTCTATTGTTTTAGGTCGAAATTGAAACATATAATATATTCCTACTGTTTCTTTACTATTTTTGGTATATCTGATGACGAATATTCAGCTTATTCCCAGTTCAATACAGTTAATTAACAATCAAGATGCAATTACTGGGGCTCTCTAAGTTTCCGTCAACTTCAATCTGTTCTATGTATTAAACTCCATGCAGCCATCTATTGTCGGATGTTGTGGGATAACAATTTGTCATAGATCAGAAATCTTAGGAGTTAAAATGTTGTTAAGAAAATAGTAAATGTGTGGGTTTAAAATTGCTGATAATTGAAAAAATACATTTCAAATGGATATAACTGTAATCAAATCAACAGGGTTTGAAAATATGCCCATTAATAATTTGTAAATTGATACATAGCGGTTACTTTTATTTAACCCGATAAAACAAATTAATAACATAAAATTATTGAAAGCGTAACAAAAATATGTAGAGGCACTGGAGGTGTTACATAAATTCAATAGCTCTTTTATCGTTTAAATCATAGCTAATTTATCTTCAGGATAAAAAGGTTAAGCCAAGTCTGCTGTTGCTTCATATTCCATTTACTAATATACAAGTTTCACGGGCATGATTTAAGTTCATATATTATCATAACTTGATGTACTTTCTACCTTGGTAAATTTCATGAAAATTCCCATATACCAAGATGATCGCCTACAATTTTTTTTTTCAGTTGGCCTGAAATGGGGAACATATCTAAAAGTTGGAACAGAAACACATTCATTCATCTCCTTCTCTGAAACTATTGAACCAACAAGGCCACAATAGTCCTTTGAAGGTCCTTTGTAGCATGTTTTTTTTAGATTTGCTTCCCATCAAAAAAGGTAGCCGGCGTTGAATATAGTTTAATATGTAACCTTACGGTAGCATTTTAAAAAAAAATCTCACGTGAACCTAGTGTGCCAATTAAACTTGGCCAAAATAATACTCGGCCACAATATTCCTTAGTTAGGCCATTACAAAAAAAAAAAACTGTTTTTCAGGTTCACAATTATCCAAGATAGCTGCCAGCAGAAAACAAAATTTAAAATTGGACCTTATGGTTAAACACAATCAGAACTTGCCCTGTAAAACTACTGATTCAAAGTGTACCAAAATTGTCCATATGGTCTGGGTGAGCAATGCGGGCTCTCGACAGCCTTTTGTTCTATATTATCAGCCTTAAATTGAAATATATCCTGATGACAGACTTGGAGTTCATATTTACTACTATTACAACTAACTTGGATAATTTATTGATATTTTTTTTCTGTTTTCCTCAGAGACGGAATTTTTATTAACTTCCTGTCTGGTTCAAACTGTGATTTTATCATACGTCATTTACAGTGCATGTTTTTGTTGTATTATGCAAAACGAAAATTATGCCAAGAGGATGTCAAGTCTTCGTATCCTTTTCAGACGCCTTCAAAAATATAGGTTAAATATTCTTAACGATATTACTGACATTATAACTTAGTTATATTGAAATCTCGTGTGATTTGATAATTATATAAACCTACTTTTTCAGAAAAAGGCTTATGTTGTTTGTTCATCAATAATACTGTTACTTCCTAGTCTGGTGGTTTGTCGACTTTCATCTTAATCAAAATGAAAATCATTTAAACTACAGTTGGTACACGCTAAGATTCTACTAAATCCCATGCAAAGTCTAAAAATGTCGAATTAAACGACTCACAACTCTCTAAGAGGGCAACAAATATGTGAATAAATAAATAAAAATAATAAAAGATCAGTAAATATTAATATAATAATAATAAAAAAAACTTTTATTCTTCTTTTAAGTTATTGTAGGATACCACAAAAGATATTGGTATCTCATTTGTTTTTTAACCGTAGTAACTAGAATTTTATGTGGTAAACGGAAGAAATGTTTTGAGATTACAGAACATATCCTCACGTCCCGATTTTGTCAGTCCAATTAAAAAAAAATCGATTTTACTTTTTTGCTCATTTATGGTCATTTTCATCAAAGCATCAGATATTTATGACCATTTTGATTATTATGATCTGTCCTTAGCTGATTTTTGCTTTCTATTTTTAGAATATATTTGCTAATTTGTTCTCTATCAGTTTTTAAACATCTTTGACTTTATGGTCTTCCAAACGTTTAGATTTTATCTGCTCTGAAGAGACATAAGTTGTCAAAATGCGCATATGCAGAACAAAATTCACAGTAACTTCGGTATTTAGTAATTTGGGGAATAAATGATTTTAAGAATTCTCTCAAACCCTTGCTTCTGAAATCTGGCGCTCTTTCTCCCTTAAATCAAAATACTCGAGATCAAAAACACAATCATATTCAGCTTGCATAAAAGATTGTATTTCCCTTTTTATTTAACAACAATTATTTTTAGTAAGTCTGGACGAATAAAACAAGTTAAAATGAAATTTAATCTATTAAATCTTTGGTTATAGATATGCAATTTTGAACAAAAATATCATGAGCTCAAAATGCTTATATTGAGTTTCAAAAGCTTTTGAAAAGTTTCTTTTTCATCTTTTTACATTCAATAATTTACTTTTTAGGTGGCATTTAGGAATGTTAAGTTTCTCTTTTTGAAAGTTATTCAAGTTGAACATAAATCGGCTTCCAAATTACATGTGTATGTAGGGGCCAAAGTATTTATTGGATAAAATCACCAAAAAAAAAAAATCAAAACTCTGTCTGGAACATACCTTAAAACGAATTAGACGTTGTAGGTTCTACGATATAAAGACATTATGTTCTGTATGAACAATATTCAATACTTCATTTACGCGTCAAATACTAGTAGCTTTCGCTCTTAAACAAATTGTAAAGAAGCACATACATTTAATCACTTAAGCTTCTCGACCGCGCTTAAGTTTCGAAAATATATTTTCGACCCCGTTTACCTGCGATAAATGTGAATATTATGGCTGCGTCTTTTTAGCACAACTAAGCCATAAAGACTCTTCAGATTGTCGTCATATAAGCAAGAGGTTGATGCATCATTAAAATGGGTTTAACCCACCATTTTATTCATAAAATGTCCGTTCCAAGTCGTAAATATGACGGCTGTCCTAATTATCCCCGAACTTTAGAATGAAACCTTTGGGTTACAAATGTATTGTCGTTGGCCTCGTCCGTCTGACTGTCCATTCGTCCGTCACACTTACTGGCTCTTACATTTTTTGATTTATGGTTTAAATTTTGTCATAGAATACTAGTAGTTGTACTTCATAAACTGCAGATGCACAATAAGCTTTCAGATTTTCGATATTGGCTTGGCGCAAACAAGAGACCAAAAGATGTCGATTTTGACACATGTGGTATGCGACACGAACGCCTCCTATATTTCTAGATTTAGGGATTTAGTTTTGTAGAGGAATTGTTGCATATTATATGAGGATACGATACTTGATATTTGTCTTGATACAAACAAGAGGCAATATGACAAACACATGAGGCGATTTGACAAACACCCCAAAATCTGGATTGTAACACAAACGGCATGAGACGTGAACTCAGCATAGATCTTTGGATTAAAGGAATTAATTTTGATGTAGAATTGTTGCGTATAGCCTGTTGATGCGCAAAAAGCTTTCAGAATTTTAATTCCGTGTCAAACTTTGGTAAAATTTTTGAAAATGCGAAAGACTGATATTTTTGACATTTTAGCGTATAAATTTATATTTTGGTAAGTATTTGGAAAAAATAAAATTCTGTATACTTATAATTCTTAAATTTTGATTTATATCCTGAAATTCCAAAGACCACTTATATTTTGGAATTCTAACTAGCAACCATACTTTAAGCATTTCTTTTGATAAGGTCAATCATTTTCACCAACTAGGTTTCAAAAATATTTGATTCCAATTTTAGTAAATTTCCTGAAGGTCCCAATGGCCACTTTTTCTTTGGCATTCTACCTAGCAGCCATATTTTAGTATTTGTTTCGATTAGAATAATGATTTTCACAAGTTGAATTTCAATAATATACTTGATTCTAATTTTGGTAAAGTCTAAAAAACACTTATTTTTTGCAACCATGCTATTAGGTTTTCTTCTGATAAGGGAAATCATTTTCATCAATTGATTTTTTTTAAATAACTGATTATTAAAAAAACTGAAAGTGTAAAGGACCATTTATTACTA
The DNA here is from genome assembly GCA_002080025.1 of Modiolus philippinarum. NCBI lineage: Eukaryota > Metazoa > Mollusca > Bivalvia > Mytilida > Modiolidae > Modiolus > Modiolus philippinarum. The sequence goes on along the minus strand of MJUU01015577.1, from coordinate 17,966 downwards.
AGCAACTTTACTTTTAGAATTCGTTTTGATTAGGACAGGCGTTTTCCATAATTTGATATCAAAAATATTTTATTCAAAATTTCCAAATATTCTGATTTTATCTGCACTGCAGAGACATAAGCTGTCGAAATGCACATATGCAGAAACTAAATTCACTGTAACTTCGGTATTTTGTTATTTAGTTTCACTGGAGTTCACACTGTCAGTGCTTTGTTTTGAATTTTGTGAATTCTGTTTCTGTGCTTTGTGTCTGTCTAGCGTCGTTGTTTTGTGTCTGGTGTCATTGTTTTCTGTGTTCTCGTTTTGGCCATGCCTTTGGACTTCGATTTTTGTAAATTTCACTCTTTTGTTCCTTCGGTATTCTACTGCCGTTATTTAGTAAGTATTCGAGAAATTTTCGAATTCTGCATTGAAACCATGGTTTAAAAATTTGTTACAATGAGAACAAACATTTACAGCAATTCGATTACCAAAATATTTGATTCTAAGTTTGAGAAATTCCCTGAAAGTCTCAAAGAAAACTTATTTGTGTCTTTTAGAAAAAATAGTATAAATAATTTAATTTTTAAAAAGTCTAAAAAAAGCTTTGCCCAGGGCCTATAACTTTTTTCTTTGTCAAACATTGAATGCGGGGATCAATGTAACTTCCGACAGTCAGTTCTCTAGATTGTTCTGTATTTGGGTTGTATGCTCTCGGATTTGTCTCCGTCAAATTGATTTCCCCACAGCTGGTCTCTCCCTCGAATATACTTGTGACTTTTGTTGTGAACGTTATAGCTTTCATACTTCACATGCATATGTTTTATTGTCACTAACAACAAATACCAAAGTTGCATAAAGAACAGTAAATTACGTTATGCTGTACACGTGTTTCAAGGAGTAACCTCTCATCAGCAGCATTAGAATCAACTAATATGGAAAGCCATAACCCAAAAGTAGTAAAAAAGGGAGTACTCATTACAAAAAAAAACCCAGTTGCAATAAGCTGACCGTTTGACCTAGCCGCTTTGGAATGTGAGCTTGGACTTTTTGATAGGTTTATTAGTGAGAATTATAATTTAAATGCTTCTCATTCCATAAATACATATTCTCTGATAGACATAAGATATTATCTACTTGTTCTTTCTTTTCAACAATGGTTGGAATCCATATTGTGTATTTCATACATTTTGGGATGAATTCGGCCTACCTGGGTAAAAGCCTTTGTTGTTTTTATTTATCATAATAATTCTTATAGATTTTTGTTCGCTTTTTACATGTTTCATATAGTTTCTTCAAGGTTGTTGCTGCCTAAAACGGCAGTTATAAATAACGTAAACTTACACCCATGGTCCAGGGATTTTAATTTTATGACCTTTTAATTCATCACAGTTTTAATTATTATAGTTACAACAAGTTGTCTCGTAAACCAAACAATTAATAAGCCAATTGTGCACAATCATAAATAATTTATATTCCGAATATAAATGCTGTTTTATTCAGAAGACAAAAAAAGAAATTAATTCGTTTCCAAGAAAAAGTTGCCACCAACGCAATGGTTTGATATATGTTGACATTTATTTCGATGAAATCAACATTAGCTTTACATAAGCCAATCAAATGCTTGTTCATTATGTGCTCATTTTCCTAACTAATTTATCACAAAATGCCAGCAAAAAACGAATTAAAATATAACTTTGATCGATATGAAATTATAGTGCATTGTGTTTCAGTGAAAATGACATATGAAAAACATAATACTACTTTAGATAAATAAGATTTTATCTTCAATACATTTGGTTATGAAATCGTTTAAAAACGAAGATAAACAAACTGTCGACCAGAATGATGCTGCATATATATTTGCATTTTATAGATGTACAGGATATGCATAACAACCATTATTCCACACAAATGGATTATAAGGAGACTTATTTCGAAAAGGAAGAAAAAACGACAAAAAAAAAAAAGCAGCAAAGCAAAACACAAAACAAAACAAAAGATAAAGTAAAGCAAACAAACCACACACACACACACACACACACACACAAACACCGAATTTTCCAATGTCAGCGCCTACAAACAGGCTGTCAAAGCAGATGGCCTCTACAATTTCACCAATTTTTCGAAACGTCCTTTAAATGGCGGTAGTTTGCTCAAAGCCTAACAATGAACCTATTTAACCTGAGAATGACCACGATGACCTTTGAACAGTTTCTATAAATACCGTCATTAAAACTCATTAGTATCAGACAATGTCCGTTTGCAATATTTGAATCGATTGGTAACGATTTCAGTCAGTTAAAATGAGTTTGGACTGTTTATTCTGTAAAGAAATCTATTGCAATCGATCGTATTTGTTACCATGATAAGAGGTTTTAAAATCAAGACCATTACGGCCTTGGTGTGAACAGTTAGGATCGGTTGCTGTCGATTAAAGTTCTTGGCCATTCGCATGTGATTTGTCGCAATCGGTTTCAATGAGAACTATGGCACGCAATAATTGCAAAAGTGCGGAATACCTATTTCGTAAGAAAACTGGAGTTTCTGATCGGAATACATAGTAACTTTTGAAATACCGGGCATTTCGCACAAAAACAGCAGTTTCCGATCGAAATCTATCGAAAACTATTATTTTGTGCGAAAACTGCAGTTTCTACGATTGGAGTAAAAAATTTCAGTTTTAATCGAAAACGAAAATTTTAGTTTTAGCCAATGAGAAACGAAAAAACAGGAGTCATAATTCATTAGAAATTTAAATTTGATCCAATCAGAAACGAAAACCGTAAATTAGAGTTTAACTTAACCAATCAGAAATTTTTATCGTTTTATAGCTCATAATTCTTTTTTTTTATTCAACTTTCGTAAATTTTATATTTGTAATGTGTATTTTAATATTATAACTTAGCAATAGAAATAGAATGTTGCATTTGACCAGTTTTGGGTGCGAACTAACAAAAGATTCGCTGGTTGCATGAGGACCTTAAAAATCAATTTCATTTTAACAATAGATAGTTTAGATTTAAAATAGTAGTTAAATCAAACAAAGTACCGGAAAAAATGTTTTTCGTCGTATGATTTTTAGTGAGCACTCGATTTCTAAAAAATGAACGAACAATAGCTTTTTAAAAAAATTAAATATTCATATTTTGAAGAAGTTTTATATTTTGCCATATACTAATTTCAAGAATTTTACCATAAATAAGGTATGATAAACAAGATTTTCAGTAAACAGGTAAAAGTTCTAACAAAACAATTCATCTTTGAATATATAGTTCACCATGTCCTTTCGAAGGATATATAAATTTTATATAAATTTTATGAATTCTAACACAAATAAGCTATGAAAAAAAAGTTTTGGTCTGTGGTTTGAACTCAATCTTTACAGAAGATTAAAGCAATTAAGCATTTTGAAAATTTTATTTCATCACATATCCTTCCAAAAGAAATTAAATATTTTGCGACATACAAGTTTCATGAATTTTAGGCACAAATAAGATTTAAAAAGTAAAATTTTCAGCTTGTGGTTTAAACTTATGAAAGACCAAGATACTTCATTTGTGTTTGAAAAGTTATTTCATTATGAAAGAGTTATATATGAAGTTAAGCAGGGTATTAACAGTAGAATTTTAAGTCTGGAGTTGGCACTCAATCTTAAAAAACCCAGCAAATTTAAGTGTTTTGAAAATTTGATTTCATTATTTTCTTCTGAAGAAATCTTCTAAGTTTAGATATACAAATGTCAAGAATTTTAGCAAAAACTGATATGAATATTAAGATTTTTACTTTGTTGTTTCTCTGTAAGAATTACCAGATATATTCATTTTTGAATATTTAATTCTAATTTATCTTTTTGAAGCAGTTTTATATGTTGCTATATACAAATTTCAGAAATTTTAGCACTAAAATGTATGAAAAGTAAGACTATAGTTTGAACTCAATCGTTAAAAAAAGATCAAAGCAATTCCGTTGATTGACAATATTAATACATCATATCCTTTCGAATCACTCCACGTACTGCAATTCATGTTTTAGCATAAATAAGGTATGAATAGTAAGATTGTTTAGTATGTTGCTTAAACTCAATATCTGAACATGACCAATACAATTCAGTTTTGATATCCTTTTGAATGAGTTTCATATGTTGCCATAAATAAATTTTGTGAAGTTTAACATAACATTTAACCACAAACTTTTAACCTTTACTTTTAACAACTAAATCAAGCTAAAATTAATCGCAACATATGAAACTCAAAAGGATAGAAGTAAAATTTTCAAGAAAAGTGAAGTATTTTTAGTAAATGTTAAAGATTAAGTTTATCCCAAAGACTGAAAATCTTGGTTTTGTAACATTTCTATGCTTAAATTGGTGAAATATATATATCATAACCTGTATAATTCCAAAGAATTAAAGGACATTAAATCTAAGTCTAAAACTTCGAAATTAACAACTGTTAAAGTGAACTTAAACAGTCGAGATCGTATCTTCGCGGAATACGCGAAACTGCTATTCGTCCACACCAAAAACTGCATGGTCACAAGCACCTTCATTTTAATTGATAAATTATCATTTTTAAAATGCTTATTACAAATAAAATTTAAGAAGTTGAATACAAAAGAGAATATAAGCTATAAACAGGAAAAACGACGTTGATTGGTATATTTGCAGTTTCTGATTGGTGGCGATTTGAATACCTAATTAGGATTACCGTTCCTCTTTTCTCATTTGCTCAAACTAAAATGTATGTTTACGATTAAAATTTAAATTACCGACTCCAATTGGAAACTTCAGTTTTCATACAAAAACCCTACTTTCAATTCTATTTTAAAATAAAAATTAAATTAAAATTGGTCAGAAATAACTTCGGACTTTAAGATACATTTAATATTCAACATGTCGCCTTTCATATGCTGTACATTTTTGTTCTAACTTCCACTACAAAGTATTTTGAAATAGTGAAAACTTGGTAAATATTTCAATTACAATTTTAGCAACTGTAGATCAAACCTTGACATTCTGGTAGACTGAAAAGCCAACTGAAGCTGAAAAATCAGAGGGTACAAAATGTATAAAATAGAAACCGATGCTATAAAGTAGTTGATTATATTATAAAAACGAAGAGGCAATTGAATGATAATGTCCGATAAGTCGCAAATTTACTGGAAAATTAAAATTTCCCGTTGCACTCCTGTTCGTTTCTCTCACTACGTTCGTGAAACTCCAATGCGTGGGGCTTCGTATATTTCACTTGAAATGAAATGAAATTTTGGTAAAATTTCCGACTCATATGATGTGGAAGTCGCTTTGTCTGTCACTGTTTTAGATACTGTTATGTGCAAGATGATAACACCTTGACTGTATTTGATATGATAGTTAGATGAAAGATCTTCAACTTATTTTACGAATGCTTCGATTGCTAAAGACATGTTTGAAGTCGATATAAACAATAAAACTGACTATACTACTTTTACTTTGATTATAATAATGTACACCATAAACTTAATGTCAAGTGATAACGTACTATATCTATAATTATATACCGATTTGTTTGGAATAATTTCTCACAGGGGATCGGAAATGCAGGGCGCCTCATGTCATGGATTTGATTAAGATCTGATCATGTTTGAAGTAGATTAACTATCCTTGAAGTATATTAATATGAGAAGCAACAGACTATCCCTATGCGATTACTCAAAACAAATCAAACAGCCAACGTTTTAATAACATTGACTATTGCTTTCGTTTTATGAATGGAAAATGTTTCCACCCACGCACATTAGTTCCACTGAAAAATAGAAACTTATTTTAGAATTAAAGCAAAATTATTATGACAGCTTTTATCGTTGATAAATCAAACGGAAATGCAAGCAATGAATATTATTTGAAAGAAAGTTTTATGGAAAATTTTAGCTTGCATTTAAGAAGAATCGTTTATTGAAACAATACAAGCAAGCATTAGATTCGAGGCATTAGACCTCCTTGACGAATAAAATCTCTTCAAACACTGATACCAATTATACGATTCTGGGAGTTTTCACATATTAAGTTTCATTCATATATAGAAACCTTCATTGAACATGTTCAACAATCTCTGACAAAATAAGTTAAAATAACTCAATGAATGTATCTGACACCTATTATGCCTTAAAAACCTGGACTATTTTACCGTTTCTATTTATCAGAAATCTCATTTTCATGTTCAAATAAAGGATATCCATTGTACAAGGTTACTTTTTAAACATTGAGCTAAGAACAACTGACCTCCACCCAAAAGCAAAGACCATCATATTCAACTGATAGTAAAACGCAGTTTGGATTATTTCATCATCACTTAAACAAAGGTCCTCTCGGTGCTTCTAACAATTGATTGTGGTCACTGCATGGGGATTTCTGGAAATACCCCAGTAATCATGAACAATTTAAGGCGAAGGGTATTTAAGAAATATAAATCTGAAGTTAGGAAATTCCAAAATAGCGAGAAAGGCGAATAAATTATTATGTGAGAACTAATCATTTAATCAGAAGAATTTGATACCGTCTCCAAAACAATCGATTACATTGTTGATAACAGTGTAGAATCTAATAATCTGTACTAATTATGAATTACAATTTTCTAGAAATTTAATGCGTTATGATTGTTGGATATCATGCGTCATTTACATCAGAAATGTCATCAATAATTATGGTTTAAAATCATAGGTAAATTACTATGAAATATGAGTAGGTTCAAAGATGTTACTTTTTATATTTTTGATAATAACCATCTAGTACAGTTGAAACTAGAAAATATATCAATGCTGTGTTACTGAATTAGAAATTGTAAATGCAATATTTTAAAGAGTATAATCCAAATAGTAAATGCAACGCCAAATTTCATTGGTTACATATAATGTAACGTCATGCAAAACAAAGAAGTTATATTCCGATAAACACTTCTTGCCCATAAATACACTCCGATGTGAAAAAAAAATGCAGTATGCGGTGACGTCAAAATTCAGTGATAACATTGTTTAAAGTGCAAAGGATTGGAATTATAAGAAATAAAAGTAATTTTGGAGGAGTTTATATATGTGTAAACGCGGCCTTTGGGACTTAATGCAGTTTGTGAGTGAGTCTTCCGCGATTACACATCGATAGACTCCCGCAGAAATTACTTTTATTCCTATATCATGTCAAAATAAGAATAAAGAAATATATGCTTCGAAGAACTGGTGCGGGTGGACACTTCACGCATGTCAAATCTGGTCGAATTTTTTTTAGCCAATATCAGATTTGATCCATATTAAAATTGTTAAATCCTTTCTAATACATATAGGTCAAGCGGGTTGGAGAATCTACAAGTCGGGCGGCGGTAAAATTTTCCGAGCCGGAAATTTAGACACAAGACTTGTATTTTTGGCAAATACCCCCGACGTTCATTATATATCTGTTTAATTACACCGGATTTAATTGTCTCTTTCATAAAAGCGCATAGATGACCCTGGGACAAATACTACGACAAGCGCCTCTGTGATGTGGTATTTGCCAAACAAAAAACACCATGGCTGAATGCAGCTTACTCACATCAGGTGTAATTAATTCAAATATCCTTCACACTATGATTCAATGTACAAAAGAGATCCGTTATTACATGAATTAGGGTGTTCGTTAAAAACTTTAATATGATTTGAAAATTACATATCTAAATTTAATTACACCTTTTGTAAGTAAGCTGCATTCTGACAGGTTAATAGCCGTTGTATTTTTTTGGCAAATACCCCTTTACCTTGGTATTTGTCTCGGAATCATCTGTGCGCTTTATCATAGAGATATTTGGTGTAATTAAACAGATATATCATGAACGTCCGGGTCTAAATTTACATCGCCTTTCGGATTCGGGAAATTTCACCGCCCCGCGACTTGCGACAAAGATCCTTTCACACAGCAATGTTTTGATAGCAAGATTCAGGATGATTGTACAGCTCTATAATGACCGCGGTATAGAGGACCGATACGATGAAAACATGGAAGCCATCGTAGAACATAGTTTAACATTCAACTTTATGGGAAAAACAAATTTTACTCCGGTATTCTTTTGGTAATGTGTGTTGAAGGGAAAAATGAGGAATTGGAGAAAGAACAAAGGATGTTTTTAATTTTATCAAGATCAGAAATTTTTTTTAAAAAAAGTAAGGGTGTTTTTCATTTATTCAAAAATACAGTGGATGTGTTGAAAAGGGAATTTGAAATTTAATTAAGAAAATAGAAATCTTGTAAATGAAATATTTCCAAAACTTGTCAGTGATGAAGTTTTATTTATTACTGGCCAAAAGAAAACACTTAAAATACAATGAATAAATAAAAAACTAAGAAATATAAGATATCAGAAAATTTTATTAGTATCAACACAAGAAACGAAAAAGTTATTCAATGACTAAATAAGATATACAGAACTTATATTCGCTGTGTATATCAAAGTACATGATGTAATAGTGATGCAAGTGAATTGTGTTTATTAATAATAAGTTCTCTTAAAAAGATTTAAACATCTATAGATGTTACATGTATAAGGTCGAAATGTAAAAAGGTACATATTATAACATGCATTCCATGTAGTGAATGAATGCTGAATGAATTTATGAAAAAATAGCGCTATAAGGGCAAAAACGTAAATTTGGCAAAAACATGGGATTTTAACATTCATTCATTCCCAAAGGGGTTAATCAAAGCATTCATATAAAGAAATTGACGCTCTATAAGCTTACAAACACTATATATATACAGAAGGTATGCAAGGTTTTCTCCTGCAGTTGATTTTTAAAAAGCATTTGATTCAATATAATGGACATTTGTTGAAACAAGTTTTTGTAGAGCGTCACTGCTTCACTCGATAAAACGCGCCTTTTATACTTTACATTTTTTCAAAGACGATTCAGAATTAAAAGGGGATGCTGTATCATNATAGCTAATGAAAGGGACGGAAAAAGAAAGAGAATACCTAAAGGCTGAACAAACAGACATGCGTGGACCAGCGGGGAATAGGACTACCCATAAGAATAGGAAAATAATAAAGGTCAGGGGAAAAACTAAACCGACTACACAAAACGGTAAAGAGTTATTTTAATGTTTTCGACAAGAAATTGTAAAAAGGGTGAATATTTCTGATGAGCGCTGGAAAGGTTCCTGTTTGCCGTATTTTGTGAACCACCATCTGTACAATGACAGCAAATTATGGAAGGAAAGAATGATCAAAAGATTCAGAAATAGCATCCATTAAAATCCAAACACATCAAAAATAGATGGTAAAAACATTAAGGAAGCCCAGTATTATTTGCATTATTGAATAGATTTGGTCAAATGTAAACCGATATTTTTACGGGCAGTAAATTATAACAAAATACTGAAGTTACTGATAATTTGGTTTCTACATAGAGTCATTTCGACAACTTATGTCTCTTCAATGCAGGTTGAATGAAATCATTTGGCAGACCATGCATAAACGACCTTTGTAAAAGTAGATAGTAAACAACGGCAGGAGAATACCAAACAACGACAGTAGAATACAGAAGGAACAAGGGAAGCGATGACTACAAAAATCGAAGTCCAAAGACATGGCAAAAACGGTAACAGATAAAAACAACGACAAAACAAGGACGTGAGACAGCTACAATGCACAGCAATAAAAAGATAACATTAAGAACTAAGGCACTCATAGTGTGAACTCCCATGAAAACAGGGAGTGACATCAGGTGCTCCGGAAGGGTAAGCATGTCCTGCTCCGCTAGCGGCACCCGTCACACTATCAGTGAGTCAATCCGGGGTTGAGTCAAATCCGGTTATGTCAAATCCGTGAAGACGTGAAATCTAGCTGAAAATGTCCGTTTTCATTTGGGACACAGACAAGTCATATCTGTCAATGATGTCATGGTGACGGCCATAGAATTTCTGAAGGGATGAAAGTAACAAAGGCTGAACAAATCCCTGACTAAGCAGCTTTTGGGACAGTGTTTTGCTCTAACAAAAAAGTCACTAAAAAGACAAAGGAACAAAGGAGTAGTGTTTACAAAAATCGAAGTCCAAAGACATGGAAAAAACGAGAACACAGAAAACAATTACGTTAGACAGCTACAAAGCAGAGAAATAAAAAACACGACCTTCAAAACCAAGGCACTCACAGTGTGAACTGTCATGAAACTGAGAGTGACATTAGTTGCTCCGGAAGGGTAAGCATATCCTGCTCTGTTAACAGCACCCGTCACACTGTAAATGAGTCAATCTAGAAAAAAGTCAAAATCGGTATAGTCAAAACAGGATAGACGTATATCTAGCTTAATTTATCAATCCAGAATAGAATACTTGTAGGAGAAGAAACCCCATAATTCCTTTAAAGTGATGTTTTGTAGACGTTCATTTTACTTTCTAGCATTCTCTACTCTTTTTTTGGAAAAAAGCCTTAAAATCGTTCAGCTCCATTATTATTATTTTGTTACTTTAGTTGTCGTATCTCCATTTGTTTACTGTAAAGAAAACATTAATTCATTATTGTCAGGATATATCATCGACTAGACTTTGTACTTTAACCAGTTGCTGAGGTCATTTTTACGTTAAGACATAAATATGTTAATAAATTCAGCAATTTTTTGTAAATAAAGGAAATAGTAAATTTGAAAGGAAATGAGAACGCCATTATCCGCAAAACATCACGTCCAGATGCAATGAATCAGCAAATACATTCCAAAGTTTAATATTTCAAATGAATTGATTGGAAGAACGGCAGGAGAATATTGAAGGAATTAAATGTAAGTGAATTATAATTAATCAAAGTCAAGAGGAAAAAAGGGAAACAGGGACACGAGATACAAAATTAATAAGAAGAAGACAAATATACAATTAACCTAAAGCACTCATATTGTGAAATTGAACTGAAAACCACATTATGTGTTCTAAAATGGTAATCCGTCCCGTCGTAGTATCGATAGTTCTAGCAATAAGTCGTAACCGGTAATGCCAAAATCATTGAATACATATGTATAAAATATACTTTTATATGTTTGTGGCTGTGACAGATTATATTCGCTACATATCAAATGTCGTGGTGGCGGTCAAGGTCAAATATATCCGAATCCCGAACATATAAATATTCGTCACAATATTTTTGCTTTTTAAAGAAAGAAAAAAAAAAAAAAAAAAAACAAACAAACAAACAAAGAAATAAATATACGGAAGCATGGAGGGGACATGTGAAATTTTATTTTTATCTCGTTATAGTAACTCGTGGCCACGAGATTAAAAAATAAAATATATGAATAAGGACTAATGAATGTAATGAATGAGGACTAACAAATATAATGAATAAGGATTAATAAATATAATGAAAAATGGGTTGAAGAATATAATGATTGAATAATGTTTAATAATGGGCCTGTCAGTTGCGGCGGCCAATTTTTGACATTCGTGTGCACTCTTCGCCAAACAATAAAATCTTAAGAATTATTGGGTATTTTATTTGTACATAAACCAACTCATATATACAATAAGTGATTGTACGTCAATGGATTCCAATAAGCATCTATAGTCCATAAGGCTCACTTTACGCTTGTCTGTCCGTTATACACATTTTTCGTCTGCCCGACCAATTTACACATTTTGTGTAAGTCTATCTGTACCACAAAACTTCGTATCTTGGGTTTTGTTCTTGATGATCTACTTAGAAGAGAGTGTATAAATAAGCGAAATCCGAAAAAAAAATAATAATAAGTTGCCAAATCA
>MJUU01015575.1:32999-46224 GCA_002080025.1 Modiolus philippinarum | reverse complement strand
TAATGAGCATTTATGTAAAGTTTCATGGTAATAGCATGCATCCTTCACGAAAAAAACTCAAACCTAAGGGTAAACCTCATAATACCCCCCTTTTTCCATGATCAGTGAAGCATGAAGTTGGTAGCCTGGATAAATTTTGATTACAGCAGTCGAGGTTTTAGAAGCAATATTTAGTCTGAAGAAGGGCTATAAGTTATAATAATATAATATGCATAAATCCTGGATTTTCAAATGTCAAAGTTGCAGCAGGATTTTTATTAGGTAATAGCAACCTTATATTGTTTTCATGCCAGAAGTAAGCATTACAAAAACAGGAAAACAGCAAACACCTACAATGGCCAGGAACTACAATCACATGCCACAATTTACAAGCAAACTGCACCAGAAAAACAATAATGAAAACAAGAGACAAACATAAATAACGATAGGAACTCGGGATAGCCGGACTTGGTACCGGCACCAGCAAAAGCCAGTGGTAGGTTAAACCTATCTACCTAGACTATCAATTTGAAAGATTGTATTATCTAACTATGCACCAGCAATATTTTGTTGACCTGTCATCTTGTTGTTCTTGAAGACATTAAATGCATTCCAATAAGATGTTCGCCAAATTCACAAACACTATAAAAATTATATGAAAATATTGCTTGTTTACTTTTCCAATGAAAAAAAAAACCAAAACAAAACAAAACTGATGCATTTCAAAAGGGGGAGGTTATTCTTGAGAATACTAACGGGATGTCCTTAGCATGTCACATCAAATGTTTTATAGACTATTACTCTGATATTGACGATAACAAATTTGAAGGTAAAAATTGCATTGATTGAAAACGTATCTCAAGTGAGTCATTAATATTAAAGAAATAGATAAATAATAAATAATAAAAAAATAATGATTCCTGAAAAATTTCCATTTTTGTCCAACATACATTAGCTGTATTGACGGTCAGTTGATTACAGTCAATAAATAATATAGTATTATTGTGTAATGTTTTTATACCCCGCCTACGATAGTGGTGTTGGGATCTGTCCGTCCGTCCCAAGTCAGGTTTACCCTTAGGTTGAAGTTTTTTCTGTGAAGGATGTATGCTATTATCATGAAACTTTACATAAATACACATTAGGGTATAATTAAACAAAATTCATAATCAAAATTTATCCAGGCTACCAACTTCATGCTTCACTGATCATGGAAAAAGGGGGTATTATGAGGTTTACCCTTAGGTTTGAGTTTTTTTTCTGTGAAGGATGCATGCTATTACCATGAAACTTTACATAAATGCTCATTACGGAAAAAGTAAATAAAAATCATAATAAGAATGTATCCTTTCTACCAACTTCATGCTTCACTGATCATTAAAAAAGGGGAGTAGTATGAGATTTACCCTTAGGTTTAAGTTTTTTTTTCTGTGAATGATGTTTGCTATTATCATGAAACTTTATATAAATACACATTAGGGTATAATTAAAGAAAAATCATAATAAAAATTTATCCTTGCTACCAACTTCATGCTTCACTGAACACAGAAAAAGGCGGTGGTTTGAAGTTTACCCTTAGGTTGAAGTTTTTTTTTCTGTGAAAGATGTATGCTATTATCATGAAACTTAATATAAATATATATTAGTATAACATAAAAAAAAATCATAATAATAATTTACCTTTGCCACCAATTTCAAGCTTCACTGATCACGGAAAAAAGGGGATGGTTTGAGTTTTATCCATAGGTTTAAGTATTTTCTGTGAAGGATGTAAGCTATTATCATTAAACATCCATTAAATTAAATACTGATAGGGTATAATTAAACAGAAACCATCAAAAAATTATATCCATGCAATCAACTTCATGCTTTTCTGATCACGAAATCTAGCATTGTTCAAATAATTGTGAGGCGGGGCATTGTGTTCTTTAGACACATATTCTTGTTCATATTGGCATTGTTATAGATCCGAGGTAAGCCAATGTGACTTACCGAGGATCTATATAGATATGCTAATATGAAAAACATTACGCATTGATACCTTTATTAATTAACTTCATTTCCATGAATTGTGTCAACTGCTTTCCATCATTTCTTTACTTTTTATTTTGAAAGACCTCGCGTCCTATCAAATTACGTCAGCAGACGACAATTTACACACTGCTGGCCTATCTTTATGTTTTCATATAGAGACACAATAAATCAAGAGAAGTTATCAAAAACCCCATATTGGACTAGGCCAGTATGGAAAAATCCTTATTGGCCTAGTTTAGGTCATATTGGCATACCTTGTCATTCGTATTAATTGGCAGTTTTAAACATATTAAGTCAAATACACAAGTTAATTATTAATGATTAAAAATACCGAAGTTACTGTGAATTTGGTTCTACATATGTCCATTTCGACAACTTGTGTCTCTATAACTGAGCGATTTTTTACGAGATTTAAACGGCACAAAAAGAACAACAAGCTACACCATTGACAGTATCTGACAACAGTTTTATTTATTATTGAAAATGTACAACAATACCTTAAATTGCACAGATATTAGCGGTTAATGTATTGTTTGCCATTTGACTAAGTTGTTAAGTACGTAAATGGTCAATAATTTTTATTCATGTTAAAGAGTCTACTGATATTTTTTTCTCCAATACTTTGGTTAGGATTGACATATTTGTTAAAACATTTACGTCAAATGAGCCTAATAGAGATAAAAGAAAAAATGCATGAAAACTTTAATTCATATTTGTTTATTTCAGGTGATTTAATTACGGATATCAGAATATTGACATTTCTTTGTACTAAAAAATCAAAATGTTTTAACAATTCTTCGATAATAATTTTTCATCAAAAAGATCAATAGGCATAACAGATTTTTCTGACTATTATGCCAATATATTTTGAAAACAATGTAAATATTCATTCAGAAAAATAAACCCATTTAGTCGTTCTCATTCATAAAAAAGAGAGACCATTTTGATAGTTCAATCCTTTGTTTAAAATGCGTTTACTTGAAAGTAATAATCCTAATTTATGTCTCTATCAAAGCAAATTCAGTTATGTGGACATGTCTCCCAGATTATGTATTAGTGATCAACTGAAATTGTTTGTGTATATGTTTTGGAAAATTGGACCCTTTCTTCTGCTGATGAACTGAATTACGGACAACAGAATTAAAAATCCACAGTTCTTAAATGTTAAAGACAATTGCAAAAGGCATACCCTTAGTTTTTCTTTAACGTATAGAAGAATATCAATTTTGTGGAAATCTCACTTTAAGGATTGCAAAAATACCAATAGGTGCCCTTTTAATGTGTAACCTTTTATCGCCAGCTTAAGAATCAAATGAAATGGAAATTCATAATCCAAAAATAGCCAGAACTGTCCCTACTCTGTACCTAAAGAACAGTGCTGTCTTAATGTAATGAATACTTCCTTTAGTTTTTAGCTCACCTGGCCAAAGGCCATGTGAGCTTTTGCCATCACTCGGCTTCCGTCGTCCGTCCGTCCATTAACTTTTATTCAAAGATCTTCTCCCCTGAAACTACTGGGCCAATACTAACCAAACTTGGCCTGGATCATTACCAGGGTATGCTCTTTCAAGTTTATGATTTTTATGTCCGTAGACCAAACAACATGGCCGCTGTTACTAAAAATAGTTTTTTTTTGCAAATTACTCGAAAACCGTTACAGATATCGAAATTCTGACATGGGGTAAAAATGATCAGCATGATGAGATCTACCTGCCCTGCAATTTTGGAGAATATCCGTTTACCCGTCTTGTTCCTTTTCCGTCAAACTTTCAGTTTTTCGTTACTTTTAGTCTTATGTATTGAAAATGGTAGAAGATGGAAGTGACCTGTATAACAAATATGGTCAGCATAGTAAGATCTACATGTCCTGCAATTTTGAAGAAAATTTGACAACCCACATAGGAGTTTTTCTTTGAATTTTCACAATTTTTTAACGTTTTTACTTTTATTTCAAAAACTGTTCGAGATAAAGGTTAAATGTGAATTGAAAAAGTCTTGATGTTTTCCAGAACTACAATTTCTACATATGTCCAGCAGGTTCGCATCTCATCCAAGATGGCCGCCAGCGGGGGAAGATAGTTTAACATAGGACCCTATGGGAAATGCATTCAAAGATCTTCTCATCTGAAACCACAGAGCCAATGGGGACCAAATTTTGTCACAGTAGTCCTTAGGTGGTCCCCTTTAAAGTTTGTGATTTTTACGGTTGTACGTCATCCAAGATGGCTGCCAGCGTGGAGCACTGTTTAACATAGGCACCCTATGGGAAAAGCATTCAAATGTCTTCTACTCTGAACCCACTGAGCCAATTGGAACCAAACTTGGTTACAATAGTCTTTACATGTTTTCCTTCAAAGTTTGTGATTTTTATGTTCATACCTCATTCAAGATCGCCGCCAGTAGGGAACATAGTTTAACATAGGGACCCTATGGGAAATGCATCCAAAGATCTCCTCTGAAACTACCGAGCCAAATTGAACCAAACTTGGTCACAATAGTCCTTGGGCGGTCCCCTTTAAAGTTTGTGATTTTTACGTTCAGATGGCCGCCAGCGTGGAACATAGTTTAACACAGGGACTCTACGAGAAATGCATTCAAATGTATTCTCCACTGAACCTACTGAGCCAATTGGAACCAAACTTGGTTACAATTGTCTTTGGGTGATCCCTTCCAAAGTTTGTGATTTTTAGTTTGTACCTTATCCAAGAATGAAAATGTAACATCTGCTGAACTGATTTATAGTATGAATGGGTGGTCTTTTGGTGAGAATGAATAAAACCAGTCACCAGGTGAGCGATACAGGCTCATGTGGGCCCTTTTTCTTTGAATTTTCACGATTTTTTAACATTTTTACTTTTATTTCAAAAATCAAAAACTGTTTGAGATGGAGGTCAAATGTTAATTACAAAAGTGTTGAGCTTTTCCAGGACTACAATTTCTACATATGTCCAGCAGATTAGCATCTCATCCAAGATGGCCACCACTAGGGAACATAGTTAAACATAGGACCCTATGGGAAATGCATTCAAAGATCTTCTCCTCTGAAACCACAGAGCCAAGATAGACCAAATTTTGTCACAATAGTCCTCAGGTGGTCCCCTTTAAAGTTTGTGATTTTTGTGGTTGTACCTCATCCAAGACAGCCGCCAGCGGGAAACATAGTTTAACATAGGGACCCTATGGGAAATACATTCAAAGATCTTTTCTCCTGAAACCACTATAAGCCAATAGGAACCAAACTTGGATACAATTGTCCTTGGCTGGTCCCCTTTAAAGTTTGTGATTTTTATGTTTGTACCTCATCCAAGGTGGTCGTCAGCACAGGACATAGTTTAACATAGGACCCTAATGGAAATGTATTCAAAGATCTTCTTCTCTGAAACTACTGAGCCAAATGAAACCAAACTTGATCATAATAGTCTTTATGTGGTCCCCTTGAAAGTTTGTGATTTTTATGTTCATACCTCATTGAAGGTGGCTGCCAGCAGAGAACATAGTTTAACATAGGGACCCTATGGGAAATGCATCCAAAGATTTTCTCCTGTGAAACTACCAAGCCAAATTCAACAAAACTTGGTTACAATAGTCCTTGGCTTGTCCCCTTCAAAGTTTGTGATTTTGACGTTCGTACCTCATCCAAGCTGCCCGCCGGCGTGGAACATAGTTTAATATAGGGACCCTATGGGAAATGCATTGAAATGTCTTTTCCTCTGAACCTACTGAGCCAATTGGAACCAAGTTTGGTTATGAATGGGTGGTCTCTTCTGGACAATGAATAAAACCAGTCACCAGGTGAGCGATACAGGCTCATGTGAGCCTCTAGTTACACTTGTCATGATAATTTTTGATTCCACACATGGAATATTCAATTTGAAGAAAATGCAAATTAAGAACATTGCGAATTTTGGACACAGGGACTTGAAAAAAAGCTTTTAACATATGTTGATTGGTCATTAGTTCTAATATTTAGGAATAGATAGAAAAAAATAAGAAATACATTTTTTCAACACAAATTTAACCAGAATTTAAAGTACAGGTATTCATATACTAGACACATATTTGTAACAGGAATAGAAATAGTGTTTTACATATCAATAATTAGTTGTATAAATAGTTCAAAATTCGAATGTAGAGGAGCTTAAATTGTATACCTCAGATTTTAAAACATTTCGACATCATAAAATTTCCATGAATGACGATGTCTTATTATCACGTACTCTATATCCTTTAATTGACCATTTACATGCAGAATCTAAATCAACAGTAACTTTGGTACTTTGTTATTTATCACCACTGGGCCGATGCCACTGCTTGTAGACTGTTAGTTCCCGAGAGTATTCACCAACCCAGTAGCCAGTAATTCGGTGCTGGCCCGAAAACTGGTTTTATTTTTAAACTTGCAGTATCTAAATTGTAAGAAATTTTGTTTGAACTAAGGAGTATCTCCCGTTCGCATAGCTCTGTTCTTAACTGATTTTGGCTTTTCTATTTAGACTTTATTGGTAATTTGTTCTCTATCAGATTAACAAATTTTTTGGGTATAAGGATTTCCAAATGTTTTGATTTGATCTGCACTGAAGAGACATAAGTTGTCGAAATGCACATATGCAGAATCTAAATTAACAGTAATTTCGGTATTTTGTTATTTGTTTCATTGCCAGTAAATCACTTTTTATGAAATTTCCACGTGTTATTTCATATCAAATCAAATGGATTTCATGTCTATTGCTGATATATTTTGGTTGTCGGCAAAGAAAGTCATTACATTTTTATCTAAAACTTTGATCTATTCGAATGCCCTGTAACAATTCTATCAATTACTCACTTTGAAACCTCAGTTACATTTTTTTTTGTTGCCACATAGTTTTCACGACCATCCCCCGCAAGTAAAAAAAGTGTCAACATATAATGATATAGATATAGTAGCAGCGTTTGGTAAATGGAATTGACTTTTACATCAACTTATACAGAAGGTCTTTTAAGGACAATAAACATGCCCGGAAATGACCATTAATAGTTGCTTTGAAAAAGATCTCTATGATGGAGCGATCAGTCATAGTTTTGATCACTTGAAACTTAGCTTCATTTAAATGGAGTGAAGTATGTGCTATCTCATTTAAAAATTGTAACGATACAAACACGTTTGAAAAACCACATAACAAATTCATTAAAGAACTTTTAAGAGTTCACTGCAAGGCACCTAATAATGCTTGTGTGGCAGAACTTGCTCGAATACCATTAAGAAGTAAAATATTATTTGCAAGTATAGAATATTTGGACCATATAATTTCTAAACAAAATTCTCTGGTCAATAAAATCTATACTGCAACTATAGAAACAAATCCCTGGGTTAATAAAGTAAAAAAAATATTCTTGAAAGACTAGGATTTGCAACCCTAACGTCTACAAATTGTTCATTCAAACACTAGATGAATGGTATAAAACAAAGAGTTAAAGACCAATGTCAGCAAGAACAAGATTCAGCTATTTTAAACTCTCCCAAACTCTCTTTTTTACTGTACGACAACGTGCACCCTACGTCGATAAATTTAACAAGTGCGCTAGAGCACCAATTTTAAAAATCAGACTCAGTGCATACGACTTGATGATTGAACGAGGAAGATGTCTTCACATTCCACCCACCTGATCAACGCTTTTGTACTCTATGTAAAAATGATTTGATAGAAGATGAGACACACTACTCATTAAAATGTAATACACTCCAAACAATTAGAGAAAGTTTCTTTCAAAAAATGACTGACGTCATAAAACTACCTGCCAAATGAAAAAAAAAAAACAAAAAAAAACCAAAAAAACAAAAAAACAAAAAAAAAAAACAAAAAACAAAACAAAGAAAAACAAACGTCTCAATTTTTTATTAACTCAATTCATATCTTCTAGAAGATGATTTGTATCTTTATTTGTTACCATTTCATTTGAATATTACTAAATTTCGTTGAAATCCTATGAAAGATGTGGGAGAATTAACGTCGACAGACTTAATTGATCAAAGTTCTATGATAAAAGTAGCATAAACTCAAACACAAATGGAGCGATCAATCTAGCTAGACAATATGCACAACTAGGCATTATGGTCAACCATTCTGTTTGGTTAAAATCCAATGAAAAGTGCGGGCGAATTAGCGTTCACAAAGTTAATTTAGCAAAATTCTATGTCAAAAATGTACATAACTCCAACAAAAATCGGCCGATCAATCCAGTCAGACAATATGCACAATAGGCATGACGGTCAACAATTCTGTATTGAAAAATTACTGAGAATTAGAGTTCACAAAGTTAATTTAGCAAAATTCTATGTCAAAAAGGGGCATAACTCCAAAATAGTGGCCGATTAAATCGACCAATCAAGAATTTAACAAAACTAAGCCACTACCAGTGTGAACCCCAACAAAAAGTGGATTAATCATCAGGTGCTCTGGAAGGATTAGCATGATGTACTCCATATCAATATAAATTATTTAGTTCTGCTTTATTTGCTTTCACTTTTCCTTGAATTTCAGAAAAGTGATTTCACGAATAAGTATTTCAATTTGTTTGTGATAACCTCAATTGTTATGCATTGAAAATTTTGAGGAAAGTTTTAGCATCTAAACAAATTTCCCTTTTCTACGTTGGCATGACCGTTTTCCGCTAACAAAAATTTGAATATTAATCTAAAATTAATTCATAATATTACATAATTATCAGAACATTATCGATATTTGAGGAGAAAGTAGTAAAAGGTTATGTCCCATCTTTATTTTCAATTTTGTAATAGAACAAAGATGAACATACTCAGATATTGTCTCAGATGTTTCCATTTTCAGTCATTGAAAATAAATGATATAATAACTTATAGTATACTTTAAGATTATCTCATACTTAATGTAATGTGAAAGTAAAGGAAATTGATATTCATAACAGAACTGTCGTTTTTCTGAAAAAAAAAATTATATCACATTGTATGGCAGAAATGGCTTATTACATCAAGCCTACATAGAATATAGTTGCATCATTTAGTTCTTGTCAATACTAAAAAAAAAATTACTAATTGTTCAATGATAATATATTAAAAAATAAAAGATATGAAAAATTCCTGAGCAAAGGCATTAATTGCTGATGAACTCTGGATCTTATCTCTTCTGTATTATTTCAGGATGCTTTTTCTTTGTTTTAGATTACTATATTTCAGCACAGCTCACTACTACTTTCAATTGTACAGATATATTTAAGGTCTTTCACGACTCCAGTCGGAAAGACCTTCTTGTAATTCTTCCGATTATTTTTATTATTATTATTATTATTCTTTTTCTTCCGCCGCAACCGGTGTGCTAAAACTAAGCGACATATCNTTTCTCAATACAGATGTCTTTCAAGTCTTTTGAGTACATTAAAAAATTATCTCTTCTGAAACCATTTGGCCAGTGAGAAATAAACTTTGACACAATAGTTCTCATTAGAATTAAGTTCTGCAGATTGGTCTCTTATCTAAGATGGTAGGCAGTGGTGACATATAACATAAAGGTTTCTTTCCAAAGTTTGAAAATGAGACCCTTTAATTTGACAATATATATCAGCTGTCGTCAGCCGTTGTCCACACAGAAACATTTAAACAAATTAATGTCTCTGGTCCATGAGAGCGAAACAGGATATTGAGAGCCTATTGTTTCAAGATCATATTTCTGGTACAACTGTTTAAATTATTTTATTATTTTTAAATAATAACACCTTTTAACCCTAATAATTGTGTATATTTATGTATATATTTCCTCACATTTTTTTCTCGCATTTTTCACAACAAAATTTACAAAATTAACTTTTTTTCATATTTTTATCATAATTTTTGTTTACATTTTACCCTAAAATTTACAATATTATCTACAATATTCATAAATTTTGTAAACCTATGTTAAAGTAATTTGATTAATGAAATTTATATCCAATCAAGCCCCTTACTGTACCCCTTCATAACTACTAAAACAACAAGATTTAATTATGTGATTTTAATAATGTTGGCATTCAGGGAACACACCGAATTAATTACCCTTGTGATGATGATAACAAGGGGTGGTAAATACCCAGGGGATAAATATTGACAAAGGAAGCGCTTGAAGTAGAGGATTGTACTTGAAACGTGATATTTTCTTTTTAATTTCAATGACTGGTACTTTCGTTTCTACTTACTTTCCGATCGCTCATGCGTGTTCATAGACTTATGCGAAGATCGATAAAACCCTAACATTGCAGTAAATAAAAATTATTTAAATCTCACTGAATTCCGTAAGTGCCTCACATAGCCTTTCCAATTTTAATGCGTTTGCATTTCACAGCCGTTTCCTACTGCGTTCAAAAATACAACACATGTGTCATTTCCAGTTTACTTTAGTTTTGTCATCGAAGGGAATATCAGCTGCAATTTTGACATTTGGATATCACTGCTGATAATAAACATGAATTATTAACCTAATGCAGTGATAGTATAACGTCGGACATCAGAATACGTGACAAGAATCATACTTTGCTTTGAAAATATAGCTTAAAATATGCATCATTGAAAAAAGGGGGGGTAAAGACGATGTCATAAATTTCATCCACATGGTCTGACCTCCCAAAAATGACCGAAATTGGTTCCAAAAATTTCCGGATCCCTGGTTATAAGGTTCAAGATATAAATTAGGTAATTTTGACATACATTTTATGCGTGAGTGACTTAGGTTAAATTTTTTGTTAAAGTCCAGATCTAAGATATTAGAGCATGTGGAGGAATGATATTTTGTCAGTAGATGGGAGTTGGATATTTAGGAGTTTCCTGATAAAACATAGGTCACCATGACCTATATATTTCATGCATGAGTGACTCAGGTAAAAATTTTTGTTGAAGTCTAGGTTAGAGATACTAGAACAGATAGAGGAAAGATACTTTATTGGAAGATGTTCTTTGGATTGCCATAATGATCCAGATAAAAATTAGGGTGCATTAACCTATATTTCATGGATGACTAACTTGGGTTTAAGTTTGTGATTTGGTATACAACCCAATGATTTATTGTAAGCAGACGCTTCTTTAGGGTTTCAGCTGCTTATTGTAGCAAAGAGCAAACTGGCCAGGGGATTGGCTGCCGTTCCTGACTGGTCCCTTCTCTTGTTTTAACCTTTTTATACTCATCAAAATATTGGGGATTCCAAAACTGGATAGGGAAAAGTGTAAAAAGAATTCAGCTTCAGAGCAACTTGATTTTACTTGCAAATCTAGTGATTGTAGGATGGATTGAGGTGTGATTTAAACATTTTTTTCTGATTAAGTTACAACTGAACTCATTCCTAAAACATATATACAGAAGCATTGCTTAGAAGCATTTTGTCAGGTGTGTGATATAGTCCAAGGCTAGTTAGTTTACTTGACTTTAATTACAGGTGACACATGTGTTACTAGAACACCCATACATTAGTGTAGAGGATACATATGATTTGTGTATAACACATACATTATTTTTGTTATTTACAGGTTGTTAATTGTACACAAAAGGAAACATTTAACAATCCCATCATAGAAAAGTGGTACAATGGGTTACACTTACTCTACCATTTGAAAGAATTCAAACATGATAGTACAAAAGGAGCACAAATCACAGTTTGTATGCAATGGATACAGTAAGAAATTTTAGAAAACTCTTTGAATTTACTTCATATCTTGAAATTTACTCTTAAATACCAAGGGTTTAACAGATGGTTATTTCTACACTATGTCTCTATGTAAGTGCACATGAAATCAAAACACTTTGTAGACAATAAACCAGAATATTTAGTTGAGCTGATACAAATAACCAAACACATCTTAATGGAAGGCCAAAATTTGCTAAGGACAGAGGTATGCATGGGGAGATATACTTCTTGATTTTAAACATTTGCAAAAATTTGAATATTGCAAGTTTTCAAATAAACTGTTTTCCACTAGCACTGAAAGGAAAGGATGGTGAATACCATCTGGGACTGTCTGCCAGCAGAGGCATTGGTCCAATGGTAATAAATAAATCAATACTGAAGTTACTGTAAATTAAGTGTCTGCAGATGTCCATTTCGACAACTTATGTCTCTTCTTCACAGAAAAAATCATAACATTTGGAAACCTAAAAGGAGATTAAAAGCTGATAAAGTACAAATCATGTCTTCACACTATTATAAACCATTGTTTATTATGTACAAAGAAGCGTAATTGTTAATTCTAATATGATGTACTTCTGTAGCTATGTATCCATACTCATGATAAAAAGAATATTAATTTATGACCTATATTGTTTCTATTTCTAACCAATATAATTGAA
The DNA here is from genome assembly GCA_002080025.1 of Modiolus philippinarum. Lineage (NCBI taxonomy): Eukaryota > Metazoa > Mollusca > Bivalvia > Mytilida > Modiolidae > Modiolus > Modiolus philippinarum. Next base: position 33,889 of record MJUU01015575.1, on the reverse strand, counting down.
ATAATTAACGGTCAACAGTGAAATGGAGATTTGAAAATTTTTAGCAGAAGTTAGGTCTGAAAACTAGAGATTTTTCATCAACCTATTTTGTCAACCATTATCTTTTGCTAAGCTAGTTTGATTATTTGTTTGAAGGAATTGTCATGTTCATCATGCATGTAGTACATTTAAATAGAACAGAGAAATCAGAAGACTGTATCTGTACTATAGACCCTTTCACCATAATTGCAGTCCTGTGATTTTGATTTTTGAGTGGAAATTAAAAACAGTTCCCGCAAAAATGATGTTGTTAGACAATTAATTAAGATGTCGCGTATACTATGACGTTGCATTTTACCCACTCAAAGGCATATGAGCGCATGTGTAAAATTCAGGGCCGCAGTTATCGTGAAAGGGTCTGTTGGATTGTACTGCTTTTTGTAGTTAAATAAAAAGGACAGCAATGGCTGAAAAGTACAGCTACATGTCACAATCTAACAAGGAGCTGCACAAGAAAAAACAAATAAAAGACAAACCTTAACAACAATATATAGGAACAAGGGACTGCCGGACTTGGAACTGGCACTAGCAAAAGTCAGCGGTTAGGATAAACTGGTTTACGGGTAGCCAAACCTCCCCCTTTCTTTTTTAGCTCATCTGGCTATGCCAGGGTGAGCTTTTGCCATCACTGGCGTTTGGCGTCCGACGTCCGTCGTAAACTTTTCATTCAAAGATCTTCTCCTCTGAAACCACTTGGCCAATTGGGACCAAACTTGGTCACAATAGTCCTCGGATGGTCCCCTTTAAAAATTGTATCCGGCATGTCCGTACCTAATCCAAGATGGCTGCCAGCGGGGAACATAGTTTTAACATTGGACCCTATGGGAAAACACATTCAAAGATCTTCTTCT
>MJUU01015575.1:9375-21830 GCA_002080025.1 Modiolus philippinarum | reverse complement strand
AGATACATTAATACTTAGTTTCATATACCACTACTAATGAAAATTTTTCGTCAAAGTTTTCTCTTCTTCCAAAAGTGGAAATGATTTCATATTTGGTCTGGAGCTTCATGATGATGAGTTGTACCGTGTAAGCTATTTTCAGGTTTGTTGCGCTACTACTTCCTGTTTACCGATACATTGGTATGTTGATACTTGGCCTAAATTAAGTTTTTTGAATAACATTAAAAGACGCAGTTGACTTTAAAGATCAGCCTTTTATTTAAACTTCTTATTATATTGGGCATGCGGGGGTATTCATTTGTGGCCCAGTGGACCACAGTACCTCTAGTTGAAGCTAGTGATGGGCAAAATAAATCTTTAAAATGATTTGATTTAGTATTATTTATTTGTTTCTTTATTTTATTTATTTATTATTGTTATCTTATTTACTTATTATTATTATTTAATTATTATAATTATTATTTATATATTTATTTACTTTTCTTCTCTTTTATTTATATTCCGTGTTGATAAATTGGACAAAAAAATAGGTAATTTCTTTTGCTAAATTATTGTATACAGTTTTGTGGATAGATTTGTAAATGATATGAAGAAAATAATAAAATATATATTACAAAAAAATAATAGAAAACCACTGAATGGGTTCAATTTAAACATTGCATAAATGAAAATTGTGAGATTTTGACCAAGTTTGTTACTTTGGTGCTGATCCGTCTTCCGACATAGCCACCAGTGGCAAAACTTAGTTTAACATAGGACCCAATGGGAAATGTGTAAAAATATCTTCTGCTCTGAAACTGCTTGAACAATTTCAGTAGAATTTTTATCTGATAGTCCTTGGGTGACCCTCTTCAAAGTTTTACGTTAAATAGCTGCCAGCAGGGAACGTAGATTAACATAGGCCCTTAAAGTTTGGAAACTGCATTCAAAAATCTTCTCTGAAACTGCTTGAACAATTTTAATTCAATTTTATAAAAAGTTTCTGATTTTTATGTACATACACCACCAAAAATGGACCATCAGTTTCGAATTATAGTGCTGCATAGGACCCAGGTGAGCGACACAGGCTCTTGAGAGCCTCTTGTATATGAAAAAGTGCATATTTTGAGAATTAGCTTTATGTCGTTTGATAACTTAAGATTGCCTTCAGGGATTTTAATGATTTTGATACTCAGGATTGAACTTGACCAATGGAAGCTCCTTTTCGTTTTTGAGGAAAATCTGAAAATGATTGTCGGGAAAAAACTTAGTTTTTATATGAAAAAGTGCATATTTTGAGAATTAGCTCTATGTTGTATGATAACTTAAGATTGCCTTCAGGGATTTTAATGATTGTGATACTCAAGGTTGAACTTGACCAAAGGAAGGGCCCATTAGTTTTTTAGGAAAATCGGAAAATGTTTTTTCGGAAAAAACTTTGTTTTTATATGAAAAAGTGCATATTTTGAGAATTAGCTCTATGTCGTATGATAACTTACGATTGCCACCAGGGATTTCAATGATTTTGATACTCAATGAAAGGAAGCTCCCTTTTGTTTTTTAGGAAAATCAGAAAATGATTTTTGGGAAAAAACTTAGTTTTTATATGAAAAAGTGCAAATTTTGAGAATAAGCTCTATTTCGTATGATAACTTAAAATTGCCTCCAGGGATTTTAATGATTTTGATACTCAAAGTTGAACATGACTAAAGGAAGCTCCCTTTCATTTTTGAGGAAAATTTGAAAACAATTTTTAGGGAAAAAATTAGTTTTTATATGAAAAGTCCATATTTTGAGAATTAGCTCTATGTTGTACAATAAATTAAGATTACCTTGAGGGATTTATATGATTTTGATACACAAGGTTGGTCTTGATCAAAGGAAGCTCCCTTTTGTTTTTGAGGAAAATCCGAATACATTTTGGGGGGAAAAACATAGTTTTTATATGAAAAACAGCATATTTTGAGAATAAGCTCTATGTTGTATGATAGCTTGAAATTACCTTCACAGATTTTTATAAGTTTTATGCACAGTAATAAACTTGATCAAAAGAAGGCACCTAATGATTTTAAGGAGATTCATAAAACATTTTTGGGAAAAAAAACTTAGTTTATATGAAAAAATTCATATTTTGAGAATTAACTCTGTCATATGGTAACTTGAAATGACCATCATATATTTTTTTCAATGTTTTTATTTTTATCTGAACAGATGAGATATAAGTTGTCAAAACGGCCATATACAGAAACTAAATTTACAATAACTTAGGATTTTGTTCTTTATGTTTTTCCCCAAATATTGTTTTATGATTTCCATGAAATTCCGCAAACAGGTTTTTGGGACATGCAAGGGGTCGGGGCCCTTTCTGACTTTGTCAGTATCTAGTCTCTTATAGTAATACTTAACTAAATTAGATTTTGTGCAAAGTTTGAACAAATGTCTGCTTAATATTTCTTAGAAATCATTGTGTCATTCTAAGATAAAATTTTTGTTGCTATTCAATATGTTGTACTCAATGGAAAACAAAATTTTTGCTAACTTTTTTTTTAGATCGGTAAAGAATTTCTGCATATTTGACGAGAATGGAGAGATGATTGATCAGTTTCCTGCCTCGTTGATATGTCATCATGCGAACAGAACTAATATTCATGTTATGGGAGATACCCTTGTGTGTATTGGTGATGATGGAAAGTAAGGGAGATCTATTTTCTGTGTTGTTATGAAATAAGATAAAAGACCACTTGGCTTATTTTGTCTTTATAATGCACATATTTTAATTGTATAATAGCAAAATCGCATTTTGACAGGTATTGTTAAAATGAGGGAAGAAAAAATTTAATGATGAAATTTAATGGCTAACATTTACAATGTAGAACCTGTATAAAGATTAACTTTTAGCTCACCCTATGAAATGAGGGGTATAACTTACTGACATGTCAGTACAACCATATTGATGTGCATGATGCACTTAGGAATGACAGCTGTGATGCATGCTTCAGATGCTGTCATGGACCTACATTTTACACATGAGTGGCATGGTCAGGAAGAGTGTTAAAAGTCCTTTCCAGTTAAATGACATGTCCCACATCAACCATACATTGTATTCATATGCATGATACATTTAGGGATGAAAATTGCAATGCACTTTCCCGCTTACTGACACAACTCACATCCATCATATTAGTATTCATCATACATCTTTGAATGACAGCTGCAATGCATGCTTCGATTGCTGTTTGTGACCTTCATTTTACATGCAAACCACTCTGTTTGGATGAATGGTTATAGTCCATTCCTGTTAACAGACGTGTTCCATATGTGACAAAAATAATAAGACACAGGAACTGTTATAGTGCCAATCTATTTGTAAAACCTATCATGTGTGTATATTTTGGCAGTTATACATACGGAATAAATAGAGAAAATGCTACGCAACCAGGTGAGCTTAGGAGGCAGTTGCTGCATTCTATGTGTTATTATGTCCCTGCTGCTAGGCAGTGGGGATTAAGTTTTACACTTGTTTACATGACAGTCAACATATATGTCCAGAAAGTTTCCTTAAAGATTTCTCAGCTTGTGTATGTAGTAATGATGTGATATTTGGTGTGAATATTTTATGAGTTGCACTGTGTCTCACCGTTCAACATGTGTAACTCATGTACTTCCTGTTTGCCGTTTCATTGATTTATATTTTCAGTACAATTTATATGTTAAAATTTCCTCTAAAGATTTCTTTTTTTGTGTTTGTAGTAATGATTAGATAATTATTTGGTCTGAAGCTGTAGTATAATGAGTTGTAAAGTGCCTTTTTTTTTCAGGTATGTCACTCATTAACTTCCTGTTTGTCGATTCTTTGATTGATATTTTCATACAAATTATGTAAAAATTTGATTTTTGGATTGTTTATGTACTAATTAGTTGATATTTGTTCTGAACCTTCAGCATGGTTAACTGTACCATGCACCCCCTTTCTGTGTCCTCAGTCAACTAGTTCCTGTTTGTTGAATAGAATATATGGCTTGCAATTTATGTCACATGTAGAAAAAAGAAGGGAAACAGGGAATGTGCCAAAAGGACAACGACCCAAAGGGGAGTAATAACAACTCAGAGCCACCATAAGATCCTCAATGAACAGTGAGGAAACCCCATACCCTATGGCAGGTTGGAGTCGGCCCCTAAATAAAGAGTAATCAAGTTCAGTGAATTAAACATCATCCTAGACTCCTATATACATAAAGTAAACTAATTTTCTTTTACTCACAGTCTATAATTAAAATAATATAGACTTTGTGTTGTAAATACAGTGAGTCAGAAGATCCAGTGTCATATTCAAGGACCCTCACATCCTAATCATTCAGAATTTAATGCCTCATTGATTATTATTGTTTTGTAAAATAAAGCAGACTTCTTTTTCAATAAATACTTCTTTAAAATTAATGTACTCTGAGGTATTATAGTGTGTAGAATGTTGCAATCAATTTCAATGCTTTCAGAACATTTATGTGAAATTATAATACATGGGCAAACGAATACCGAAGCAAAAATGATCAAAGAGTGAATTCCAAAATCCAAAATAAAAAATCACTGCAAATCATATCCAACTCGAATTGAGACAACATATGACAAAAAGACAAAACAAAGATGAACAAGAAGGCCACAAAGCTAAAGCACTAGCAGTGTGACCCCTACAAAAACTGAGGTATCATCAGGTGCTGCAGAAGGGTAAGCATAATCTGCTCCAAGTAAGTAATTAAATTAATTTTGGAGGTGTTTGTAGTTTAAAGCATAAAAAATTGTCTTTAATTGGCACACTCTTTATATTATAAAAGTTCAGACTGATTATCTGATTTCAGACTTTACATTAGACGGAATAAACAGACCACACTTATAGATAGTTCTACAGAACTTCAGAAGATAATTGTCATCAATGCTGAACTGTGTATTATTAAACAGAATGAAAGGATTTGCGTGTTCAATATTAAAACACAGAAATGTATGAAGTTTGAAATTGACATACCAGATGGCATAGAAAGGTTTGTATTCATCATTTTCTCCACTTAGCCTTTGTTTGAATTTTTAGTTAGAATATCAACATCCCAGAAAAAATTTGGTACATTATGTGAGCATTTCCATGTTGAATAGATGCCTTCACCATGATCTTCTTGGACAGGCTTATATAGGCTATGCCTGCTGTCTAATTCTGTTTGGATTTATTTTTGAATAAAATATTGTTCAAATTAATTTGAAATTATTAATGCAGATAAAATGAAAATTTTTAAAGAAAAAAGAACATTTTAAAAGCAACAAAATTCAATTTGGGATAAGGTTACTGTAATTATGGTTTCCGTGATCAGCTGTTTTTTCTGAGGTGAGGTGATTAGCCTTATGCCCATCCTGGTACCTCCAGGTTCAGGTTTTCTTTCAGGGTTTTCTTTCCCTTAGACAATTGTAGTGTCATTGCTAAGACCAACTCTCCTCAAGGAGAAATGGAAATAAGTAAGTCAAGGTTACTGTTAAAAGAGTGGTGACCAGTTTAAATTCCTATGAATGTTTTTGAATTTAACTTGTATATTACAAATTGTTTAATATAACCTACACAAAATTGGATAATCACTTGTACTTTTGAAATGTGTAATTTATGTTTATATTCAGGGACAGTTTGGAGTCAATTCTACATGAAAATGCAAAAAGTATACTGTTGTCTACAGACTTTAAAATACTGAAGACAAAATGTGTTACCATGGACTCCAGAATAATCAACAAACTGGTACTAGTAGCTGAAACATTTCTCATGATTCTTCAGGTACCAGATAAGGTGACTAAGTAAGTGTTAGGTTTTTTGTGGGAGTTATGTGAATTTTGAACAAAACTGAACTACTGAAAATTTGTCAATGCAACTTTTCTGAAACCACTCTACAGAATTTCATGAAATTTTGTGGCTTTGAAGGACTTTTTGTATACAGGTCATTTTCTTGATGGTTTTTCATTTTAGTACAATTCCACTTTTTGAACTTAGAAATTTCACCAATTTGCACAAAAATGGTAATTTTGGAAAAAATAATGTTATTACAATGTCTTACATGTACTACCTAGAGGGTTTAATGTTAAACTTCTATATGCATCTTGAATCAAGTGTAGGTCTTTATGCTACATGTATATGTTATTTGGAACTACTAAAAAGAGAAGTACTTCATATAAAGGTTTCATAAGAGAACTTTTTAAGCACTTGACCTGATGATCTTTTATTCAGTTACATTCTAACTGAGCTGTGTTATTTATTTTCAATAAATGCATAATGAAGTTATGTACTGTATAGGGCTTTATATTCGCAGTATGAAATTTTCGCGGTCTTCTGCATAGGATTTATTTACGGGGTTTTATATTCACGAATTTTTAGTTAAAGTCATAATGTTTGTTTATATTCAAGTTTACTACAAAGTATTTGCGAGTATAAATTTTCTCGCTTATCATCTTAAATGCAAATGGTGCAAAAATTAATACCCCGCAAAATATAACAACCATAAAGTAGTATGAACTATTTCAATTACTTCTTAAAAAATCAATTGGGCACTTCAAAGAATTCGAAGTAAGTAAAATGTAGCCCCTGTCATGTTGAGAAAAAATGCAATACATGTATAAGCTTAACCTCTTTGTTATACATGTATCATGTTGAAAAAATTTACAATGTATACGTAACCTCTGTCCTATAAGATTTTAAAATGTAGGAAAACTCTTACAAGTTATTGTAAACTGTAGTTCTCCTGTAGAAATTGTTAAACATAAAAAAATGCTTCAGTAAAAACTTTTTTATTTTTAACTCTTGAGACAGTACAACTATGGTAATCGATGATTTTTAAACGATAGATTCTATTTTTGCAATTAAGATAGTACGGGGGTTAAAAACTGTGCATCATTTTGGCACATTTGAAAGACAATGGAATTCACTGGGGATGTTGGAAAAATGATTTTCGATGTCTTATGATAGTTAAATTTGATCAAATATGCCATTTTTATTGGGTAACCATGCAAAAAAATCAAATCTTTTTACCAAACTCCTGTTCTATTAAGTGGAGATAATTGTATAGAAACCTAGGTTTCAGTATGGAAAATTAGCTTTCTCAGAGGGAAACCTAAGTTTTGGATGCAAAACCAGATTTTTCTGAGCTAAACTCAGGTTTCTGTACCAGAGCAAGTTTCCTATCAAAAATACCTGCAAAGCTCAGCTTTCTCAAGTTTCCAAAGCTAAACCCGAGTTTCCATAGGGAAACCTAGATTTACATAGTGAAAACTAGGTTTTTCTAAGGGAAAGCTAGGTTTCCGAGGCAAAAACTAGGTTTTGTAGAAACTCAAGTTTCTCTACCTAAATGTAGGTTTCCCTTCAAAAATACATGCAAAGCTTAGCTTTCTTTGGATTTCCAAAGCTAAATCTAAGTTTCCATTGGGAAAGCCTAGGTTTCTGAAGAAAACTTTAGTTTCCCTAACAAAAACCTAGGTTTAGCTTTTGCAGGCCTTCAAGTAGTCCTACATTTCCTATAATTCCTATAAAATCCCTATCTTTTTAACAGTGCCCTTTAAACCCTATATTTTGTCTTAAAATGGCCCGGTAAAATGGGCTCTTTCCCTATATTAGCCCTATTATTTCATTTTTACAGCTCGGGTAGAACTCCATCTTTATTTTTTGTCGATAGGAAATACCTTTAAAAAAATTTTAGGCTCGCTTCGCTTGGCATGAAACATCAGGTAATAAAAAATTTCTAATTTTTTCACATTCCCTTCTTGCCACATTGTTGCAAAAACTGAATGTTTACATTTTGGGCTTTTTATACAACAGCAAAAAAATTTTTGAGGTCGTATATTGGTATGATACTGGCGGCGGCGGCGGCGGCGCCGTTGGCGTCTGTAGACTCTTCGTTTCCTTGCGATAACTTCAGTTCTAGTTGATCAATCCTTATGAAATTTTAACATAATGTTGCTTGTCACAAAACGATTGGGATTGGTTTTGGGTATTGTGGCCCCGTCCGTTTTTTTAAAAAGGGCCAAAAAGGGCCAAATTAGGTGTTTTCATATATTGGGCTGTAGAATATTTATTATTTATCGGATTTTGATGGGGTTTCTTTCAGTATGATCCTAAGGAAATTTCTAATCGGAGGTAAGTCAACGGATTTCATGTCACATGTACCGTTAATGAGATAAATGGGTTCCAAAAGGGGGAAATCTCAAAAATCTATTGTTTGTCCGATTTTGATGCAGTTTTTTTATTAGATTCCTTATGAAAAATTAATATACTTGTTTCCTTTCCCAGCTATGAGGGGCCGAATGGGGCCAAAATTGCAAATTTGCTGATTACCTGAAATTTTATTTTTCATCGGATTTAGATGAGATTTTTTTCTTTGATTTCCTCTTGATATAAACTTTCAGTAGTATGTCAACGGATTTTGCGTAGCTCTTACCATTTTCCAAGCTACAAGGGGTCAAAGGGGCCAAAATTGCAAATTTTCGAATATGTGAAATCTTTATTTTCATCGGATTTGATGGGATTTTTTCTTTGAATTCCTCTTGATATAAGCTTTCAGTAGTATGTCAGCGGATATTGCATAGCTCTCACCGTTTTCGAGCTACAAGGGGTCAAAGGGGCCTAAAATTGCAAATTTTCGAAATATGTGAATTCTATTTTTCATTGGATTTCAATAGGATTTTTTTCCTTGGATTCCTCCTGATGTAAGCTGTCAGTAGTATGGCAGCTAATTTTGCGTAGCTCTTACCGTTTTCAAGCTACAAGGGGTCAAAGGGGCCAAAATTGTAATTTTTTGAAATATTTGAAATCCTTACTATTCATCGGATTTCGATCAGATTTTTTTCTTTCGATTCTTCTTGATATAAGCTTTCAGTAGTAAGTCAACAAATTATGGCATAGCTTTTCCCCTTTCTTAGCTAAAGGGGCCAAAGGGGCCAAAATTGCAACTGATTCAAGCTCTTTATTGTGTCCATTACTGTATCAAGCTCTTTACTGTATGTGTCCTCATTCATTTTGAATTACACTTGTTCAAATTTCAGTATTCGACATGCTGCGGTCGTATCATGCTCCACTCGGCGTAGCCCTTTATTGTGCACATATATTTAAAATTATCAAGTACAGAAAATATCAAAAAAGTAAAAAATAACCCTATATTTGCCCTGTTATTGGTGACACTATAGGAATAAAAGAAATTTTGGAGGAGTTTATCGATGTGTAAACACGGCGGACTAACTCACAAACTAAATAAAGTCCGAAGCACTTTATGTAAAGTTTATGAGTGAAAGGAAGCGTTTACACATCCATAAACTCCTCCAAAATTACTTTTATTTCTTATAATTCCAATCCTTTGAACTTTAAACAATGTTTTCATTGAATTTGACGTCAACATATACTGCACTATTTTCCTTGGAGCATATTAATAGGCAAGAAGCGTTAATCGAGAAAATAACTTAGTTGTTGTTTGTGACGTTGACCAATGAAATTGGACATTGCAATAGCAATTTGAATTATTTTCCCTATAATTCCCTATGATTCAAGAAAAACTGCCGTATTAAAACCCCATTTTTGAGCCAAACTCCACTTGAAGGCCTGCTTTTGTCCATAGGAAATACATAATAAGTCATTAGCCTATATGATTGGTTGAAAAAGATGATTAGCCAATCAAAATTTGAATAGGAATTCATGAAATGCAATGGTCTTTAAAATATATTATGATTTCTTTTAGAACTGAATATATATATATTTAATTTCAGAGGCACATTAATAGATATATATTTTGCTAAAGGTATCTAATTAGCTACTCTAGAGGGATAAGTGTTGAATGAAATACATCTTGTCTTGTTTTACAGTGAAGATAAGGTAACCATAGTAACAGCAATACATTTACCAGGCTATCCTACAGACTTCTGTTTTATAACAAAGGATGGTAAGTATCTTTACTTAGTTGTAATGTTGATTCCTTCCTATTGCAGTGGTGTTTACACTCCAAGATTTTCTGTATTTATCCTGGGTTTGATCAGAAAAAATATGCACTATACAGATTCACTGTCCAAATTACGCTTTTCCTGTGTTGATGCAAAACATTTTTTGTCTTAAGGTCATTCCAATGCATTGCTTTATATTTTTATTTTTCCAAAATAGCCATTTTGACTCAGATGATTAATGCTTTCTATACTAACCTGTGAGTTCTATAATTATACATGAGGGATAGATGATGATCTTGTATGCAATCTGTAATAGGACTTGTGGTTCATATCAAAAATTTGAGTCAGAACACCATGTTTCACTTACCAAATATAAAAAATGTTTAATACATTCTGTAAATTGATTCATGGTTTGTTTATGTGCAACATATACAAAGTATGTACGATAGTTTAATCCATCTAAGTAGTTTTAAAAATGTATTTGTAGGTATGTTTAATAATATAATACTGTGTTTATTGAAACAAAGTTTAACAATGAAAGGATATTGAGTAAATGTACATGAGACAAAGTCTTTACAAATACATGATAAAAACATGAAATGAAACAATGATTTTATTGTTGTTCTTCATTTTGAAGTCATCTTTAACTGAGGACCATATGGGAAAATCATATCTTGATCATCTCCCTTTAAACAACTGAAGTAAATTTAAAGAAACTCTACAGGAATGATGCATGGAAGGTCCAAAACAAAGATTGCTCATTTTGTTCAGATCTGGTGAAAAAATTGTGTAACATTACTGTTAAATGGGGTTATTTTTGCAACGCTTAAATTTCGCCATTTTGATTCCTAAACATATTCACAAGGTTTTATTTTCACGATTCCTTCTAACGTTTTGATACTAATGTAATAAAAACAAACTTACATCAGAGGAAATTTTCGCGAATATGTGCCCATTGCAAAATTGGTGAAAATAAAACCCTTTTACAGCAACACAAGTAAACAACAACAACCCAAATGTTATGTAAAATATACACACAGAGTTAACTAACATGTATAACTGCCTAGATTCTCTATGAAAATGCTTATTTGTGATGAAACTGAGCAAATTTATAAAAAGGTGCAATTTAATTAGATAGAATGCTGCTAGATCTAGACAGGAAGTCAGAATCTATATAGTGTCTATCTGTGACGATTTTGGTAGGCCTTTTTGTATTTTATTGTTGGTCCAACAATATGCAAAACACAAAATTATCTAGCAATTTATTTGTAACAGAAAGGTGTAAAATAAATGAATGTATATGCTTTTCCATGGCACTTGATAAATGATATGAATTCACTGGGTTTAGATATATATGTATGTTGATTTTGTTTCTGGCCTTGAATTTGTTTTCTCAGAATCCATAGCGACAATTCAATTAAAAATTTGTATATACAGGTATATTCTCTAACAAAATATTGTGACCAGCATAATTTATTTACCTAAAGGCCATAAGTCTACCATATCTGTAATAGAATTTAAGAGGTTGTCAATGAAGAAATCAGGCAGATCCTATACTGTTTCTGGTACATGGTGAATCTCTTCACAGGACAGTTTTGGTTCCATTCAAAAACTGAACTTGTACAAATGTCCAAAGAGGCAATTTTCCATATTTGCTATCTCAAAATATGATTTGTAATTTCCTTAACAAAGCAACTCAATTTTGTACAAATGAAGGAGTTATCTCCCCGAATTTATTGTGTTGCCTACGTTCATGCAATGGCGACATATAAGGGTCACTATCTTTATACCCCCGCTTTGTAAAAGTGGAGGGTATATAGTGATGGTGGTGTCCGTCCGTCATTCCGTCCGTCCGTAACACTTTTACTGTCAAAGTTTTCTCAGCTTCTACAGGTGGGAATGATTTGATATTTAGCATTAGGCTTCCAAATGATGAGTTGTACAGTGTCAGATATTTTCATGTTTGTGGCTCTACTACTTCCTGTTTGCCGATACATTAATACTTAGTTTCATATACCACTACTAATGAAAATTTTTCGTCAAAGTTTTCTCTTCTTCCAAAAGTGGAAATGATTTCATATTTAGTCTGGAGCTTCATGATAATGAGTTGTACCATGTAAGCTATTTTCAGGTTGGTTGCGCTACTACTTCCTGTTTACTGATACATTGGTATGTTGATGCTTAGTTATATATACCACTACTAATGAAAATTTTTGTCAAAGTTTTCTCTGCTTCTATAAATGGAAATGATTTAATATTAAGTCTCAAGCTTCATATAGATGAGTTGTACCGTGTAAGCTATTTTCAGGTTTGTTGCGCTATTACTTCCTGTTTACAAATACATTGATACTTAGTTATATATACCACTACTAATGAAAATTTTCGTCAAAGTTTTCTTTGCTGATTTCATATTTGGTCTGGAGCTTCATGATAATGAGTTGTACCGTGTAAGCTATTTTCAGGTTGGTTGCGCTACTACTTCCTGTTTACCGATACATTGGTATGTTGATGCTTAGTTATATATACCACTACTAATG
>MJUU01015574.1:100912-112421 GCA_002080025.1 Modiolus philippinarum | reverse complement strand
GCACCGATAATTCCTGGCAATGCAGCTGCTAATTTTCCTGCAAGCTTAGCTAGTAATTTACCAAGATTTTTTAATTGTTTTTTTATCCAATCTTTTTTATCTGAAGGAGGCGGAGGTGGAGGACTACTTCCACTACCAGAAGGAATAATTGCCTCAACAATAACATCAATAATCAAACCAAAAGCAGTTAAAACACTAACTATTGTTATTCCTTGTTCTTTAAATAATGTTCTAATTCTTTCCCCTAATGTTTTATCTTTATATAATATTTTACGCATTGTCTGTTTAATTCTATCTAACTGGTTACGTATTCTATCTCTATTAGCATTAAGTACACCCAGCCTTATGTTTATATCGGATTCTATTTTTTTAATTTTTTCTTCTGTTTCTTTTATTTCTATGGGATTATCATTATATTTTATTATTCGTTTTAATTTGATTTTTTCTTTTTCCAAGTTTTTATATTCTTCATTTAGTTTTGCTGTATCAAGTTCAATATTTTCTTCGATTGTTGTATATGCTTCCATTAAACCATTCATTTCTCTCATATCTACATTTGTTTGTGTTTCTTTATCAAATGATGTTTATATTTCTTTCACGGATGTATCTGCATTTCTGACTGTTTCTGAAAGTTCTTCTGCTTCTTGTTGGGAAGTTATATATTGTAAAGAAATACTTTCTTTTATGGTTTCGATTCTATCTTCTTGTTGGGAAGTTACATACGTGTGGAAACTATCTTGTGAAGAGATATCTTCTCTTATGGTTTCGGTTCTATCCCAAGGTCGTGGGGTTTTAAGCTCTTCCTGAAACCCTGCTCTACTTTCTTTCATTCCTTCAGAAAATTTATAATCATCTACTTCTAAAACAATTCTAATGAAATCAACACCAACATGGAATTTTGTTTCAAGAGATTTAAATTTATAAAATTTTAATACTCCTTTTATGTTGTAATATGATAATTGAACTTCATTACCAGCTATATCTCTTACATATAAATTATTATCTTCCCCTAAAAAGAAATATATACTATCTTTATTTAAATATGATTCTTTATTATAATCATAAAATCTTTTTACCATTATTTCGATCATTTTATTTTTGTAAGTTATTTTATCTTCTGGTGATGCATTTTCTAATTGTTCAAAATATTTATTTATATCCTGGTGAATCTCCATATCTTTAAAAGAAGTTTCTTCTTCATACTCATCCTGTCTACCAAAATCCTTCAATTTCTCCTCTTTCAACCATTTTTTAATTAAAAATTTTATTCATATTTTGGTGGAGGGTCGTTTACTATAGTAATTTTGTTAAAGAAAATTAGAAATTTTCCATTTTTTTTTTTAATTCACTTCTAACTCTTGCTTCTGTATCTTCTATTATTTTTTTTCTTTCACTGTCATTCATTCTTGTTTGTGTTTGTTTTGTTCGTATATTTTCTTTCATTTTATTATATTTTTCTAATTCATCTAAAACTAATTTAAATTCATTTTCATTTATTTGTCCATCGGTTAAAGATTTTGATATTAAATTTTTTATACTGTTTAACTTGCATTCTGCCATTGTTTTAATTTCGTAATGTTTCTTTGATTTTGTTGTAAGTTTGCGTCTAACAAGTTTAACACAAGCACCTAAACTTCCACATACAATAGCTGCGATTTGTATGGGAAGTAAAAAAGGAACTGCAATTCCTACACCTGCTAAAACAACAGAAGCTGAAATTAGACTTGTATCGACACCATCCGTTGCATTAACTCCTCGTTTATATTTCTTGTATAGTGATTTACGTTTATCTCTTTCATTAATCAACGTTTTTTCTATTTCTGTTATTTTTTGTAGTCTATAATTTTGTCCATCTTCTAAAGGTAATTCTGGATATAAATCTGGGGCTGTTGGTTGCTTCATTTTTAAGGGTATTTTTTTTGTTAATTACAGTTTAAACAAAATTTTCTTTTGACATTAAAAATACTTTATTACAAAAAGACAAGACATAATACTCTCCAAAATTAATAATCAAACACCGATATTGTTAGGAAACTACCCCGGTTATGCATAACCGTTTCTAAATATAGCATTGAGAAAAAGTCACTCCTTATACGGAATATATATAGAAAGTTATCCCAGTCACAGATTGAGAAAATACCCCGGTTATGCATAACCGTTTCTAAATATAGCATTGAGAAAAAGTCACTCCTTATATATACAAAGTTATCCCAGTCGTTAATTGATTTTTCGCGCTCTAGCTGGAGCGCCGTTACCAAGATACATAATGTTTGTATATAGTCGATATGCAAAAGATATATTCCAATTAATTGAGGCATTTCTTCCTTATAATATTCAGTAATAATAACAGACTGTTTTGTTGACCACATCCCTGAAATACACTAATTCTGCATTTCTTAAATAATCCAACAATTTAGATGAATTTTCTATTTCTTTTTCAAGCTAATGACGACAACATCATCTAAGTTATAACGTGTAAACATTCTCTTGACAACCAGGTAAATATTTACAATGATCAATTTAGTTTATTTATAACTCATTAGCAATACAATACACACACCAGGAACAAAATTAATGTGATGAACTCGCGTATATTCATTTGACAATATTACATAAAGGCAAGACATAAAAAACAATAATACATACTAAACATAACCGTTACTAAATAAAAATTTGTAGATAAAAAAAGAATTTTAATAAGCCATTTAAATCTCAAATTTATAAACAACATTTAAACATCAACAATCCAATTACAGATTAACCACAGGGGCTGGTAACATACGATATTGATAGACCGGGTCCCATATATATGTATACATATATATGGGACCCGGTCTATCAATATCGTATGTTACCGGCGATAGACCGGGTCCCATATATATGTATACATATATATGGGACCCGGTCTATCAATATCGTATGTTACCGGCCCCTGTGAGATTAACATTCCATCTATCAGTGGTGAGTCTGACATCACTATCAGTGCTGAGTCTGACGTCACACATAAATTAGTGATTTTAATGGAACAACTTTCTATTCATACAAGTGTGTTAGTTTTACATAAATAGGATTTCTTTCTATAAATAATGTTTATGTTTTATAAGTCTTTCACAGTATAACCATCATTTCTTTCTTAATGTTTTTTTATCATTTTCCCTTCGCTGAACCTCTGGCTCTCAAATTTTTTTCCTCACTTTTTCTGTGTAACTATTTTGGGGGGTGTTTTTGCGTTTATTTTTTTTTTTGAGGGTAAAAAAAATATAGGGTTTTTTGTGCTGTTTTTGCGTTTTTTGATAAAACTTATGTCATTTTTAGGTCTTTTGAGGTTTTTTTAGGGGGTTAAAATTTGTAGTAGTTAATTAAATAAGGTTGCGCTCAACTCTCTCATTTACTATATTATTATTGACTTTAAATGCAGAATCTGAAGAGTGGATCAAATGATTTTTCGAAAAGGCCTGTTGATGAATTTGAGATTAGTTTTGCAAGTCTTGGAAACCCCCGATTCTTTAAGAGACTTAAACATAAGGTATCAATACTGTAAAAAAGTGCTGACTAAAACACACTTAAACATAAGGTATCATTACTGTAAAAAAGTGCTGACTAAAACGCACATAAACGTAAGGTATCAATACTATAAAAAAGTGCTGACCAAAACACACTTAAACGTAAGGTATCAATACTGTAAAAAAGTGCTGACTAAAACGCACATAAACGTAAGGTATCAATACTATAAAAAAGTGCTGACTAAAACACACTTAAATGTAAGGTATCAATACTATAAAAAAGTGCTGACTAAAACACATATTAATAAGATTTATTATTTCATCGACAGAATCGTGAGACTTAACAATTCGGTATTTAAACTGCATTTACATATTTCCTAGTTTGCCTAATTTAGTATTTTTTTTATCCCATGAATTAAAAGAATAATCGCAATCAATGCATGTGTCTGCAATTCTGCTACGTACAAAGATTTATGAGTGAAAAAATATAGTACATAAGAAAAGGTCAATATCGTGATACCTCTAACTATTGAATGAGTTAAATAAATGGACAAAAAATGTTGAAAATGGAAAATCAATACATTATGCATTCTATGAATGTCCCTGGAGTAGTAATGAAGAAAATAGAACATTAAATGCAGCTTGGTGGGAAGAATTTTATTGACCTTCTTTGATTCTTAAGTGACAGTTCATTTCATTTTTTTTTTGTTCATGAAGCATATTTACAGTGTGGGAACCTGTGCGCCAAATAATATTTGATTAATGTGCTAAATTTGTATGTACAGGTAGTTTTCACAAAAAAACAGAGATTACCTGAAAATGTCATGTAAGTTTTTTTCTGTACATTTATTTTCATTGAAAGAAAAGCTTGTAAAAATGATAATATTCATTAGTTGTGATAAAGTTATCAGTGGAGAACACTTTTCTTGTTAGGGTCCAGCTTTGAGATGCTTGTGCACCCTATAGTTTTCTAAGATGTAGTTCAACATTTTTTTCATACAGCTACAATGTAATTGTAAAATATTATAATAACTTCCTGTGAGATTTGATGTTTCTTTGTTCAGTATATTTCTTTTAAAGATTATGTTAACAGTTTAATGTATTATGTATGACCTGAAATAAATGTGTCCAAGTAGGGGTGAATATTTTAAAACAATTACTATTTAAAAAAAATAAATAAATCGTTTCAGAATGAAATTTTTGATGATTTTCTCTATTATCCATGATTAAGTAATCATAGGGGCTAAAGCTTAGCCTTTACCACGGGGGATCACTTCCTATATAGAGGTTTATACAGACGTGCCGCTGGAATGGGCCTGTTTTTTAGCTCACCTGGCCTTAAAGACCATGTGAGCTTTTGCCATCACTATTCGTCCGTCGTCCATCTGTCTGTCTGTCTGTCAACAATTTCAAAAATCTTCTCCTCTGAAACCACTGGGCCAAATGTAACCAAACTTTGCCTGAAACATCACCAGAGTATGGCTTCTCAAAATGTGTTCGATTAGGCGGTAGGTCAAACAACATGGCAGCTGTTGCTAAAAATAGAACATAGGGGTAAATTGCAGTTTTTGGCTAATAACTCGAAAATCTTTACAGATATAAAAAAATCTGACGAAGTTAAAATGATCAGCATGATAAGATCTACCTGCTGTGCAATTTTGAAGAAAATCTGAATACCCATCTTGGAGTTATAGCCCTTTTTCCGTAAAATTTTCAAAAGTTCTGCATTTTTTATTTTTTATTTCAAAAAGTGTAACAGATAGAGGTCAAGAAATGCAGAAATGTTTAGTATATCAAGATCTACCCACCCTGAAATTTTGAAGAAAATCCACAAACCCTTGTAGGAGTTATTGCCCTTTTTTCACAGAATTTTCAAAATTTTAAAATTATTCGTCTTTTATTTCCAAAACTTTAGAAGATAAAGGTTCAGTGTAAATTGATAAAATGTTTGCCATGCAATAGCGACTTCAAAACTGGTGTTGAAAATTGTTAGTTGACCAACGTTTTCAAAATGGCCGCCAAAAAAAGGCGGGTAAATTCAACATTGTCCTATTTCAATGAAATTTGGTTTCCAAATAGATATTGATGTTGCGACTTCAAAACCGATATTGAGAATTGTTTGTTGACCACCATTTACAAAATGGCTGCCTAAAAAGGTGGGAAAATTCAACATTGTCCGATTTCAATGAAATTTGGTTTCCAAAAAGGTATTAATGTCACAACTTCAAAACTGATGTTAAAAATTATGAGTTGACCTCCATTTTCAAAATGGCTGCTAAAAAGGGCGGGAGAATTCAACATTGTCAGATTTCAATGAAATTTGGTATCCAAGTTGAAATTCATGTCACTACTTCAAAACTGGTGTCGAAAATAGTTTGTTGACTGCCATTTTCAAATTGCTGCCAAAAAAGGCGGGAAAATTCAACATTGTCTGATTTCTATGAAATTTGGTTTCCAATAAATATCAATGTTGCCACTTTAAAACCGATGTTTAAAATTGTTCATTGACTGCCATTTACAAAATGATGTCTCGACTTCAAAACTGGTGTTGAAAGTGGTCCTTAGCAAGACATTTTTTTAAAACATCAGACTTTAAATACAGTTCAAGATGTGTTGTTCGATGTATAAAAGTTTGAGAGACTGAAGATCAACTGTATAACTTACAATGTTAGCTTGATTGTGGCAACTGAAAGCCAGGTGAGCAATACAGGCTTCTGGGAGCCTCTGGTTGCAGTTGTCAACTATATGAATGGGTGGTAATTTTTGACATCATATATATCAATGGGTTGTAAACTAACCACAAATGGTCAGAATCTCTACTGGTTGCTGTAATTAATCAAGTATTTATCATTATTTGATGTTTAAGAACATTCCTGCTGTAGGAGTTAATTGTTTTCTTACTCCAAGTACACATTTTTACTAAACAGTTGGATTGGTTATTTTTGAAATATACTATATGAATGGATGAATGGGTCAATATTTTGTCAGCGGAACTATATGAAAGGGGGTATTTTCAAAATGCCAGCGGCAGGCCTGTACCCAATTCCACCTGAAGTGACCCCCTGTGACCTTTACAAATGAATTTTACCTAACTTCTATTATTCATTAATTTTATATAGATTTGTTTCTTTGATTTCCTCTTGAGTCTTTCTACAATATATTACAATTTTTATTACTCAAACATGTTAACATTAAATGGTTATGGCAGTACAATTTATATAAGCTGACAGAATTATGTAGCTGTTACCAATTGGCCAATGGAATGAGAATTGTGCTTTTACTAAGTACCCTAAATTATGTAATATTTCTTTGCACTTTGATAAGACATATATTCTATTCTTCCCGATATACCCATGAGGAGGTGCCCTAAGGGATTGTAAGTGTGATTTGTGAGAAGGTCTTTATTGAGATCATAAATTGTGGAAAGAAAACAATAGCCAAAAGGCATGATACATATGATTTGACGAATTTATAAAACTACCTACCAGTAATAGTGATAGATGTTTTTAACCAATTTAGAAGTGTGTTTACGTCATAGGGGACCACCCCTCCTTCCACAAGCCTTCTTCAGTATGCTGATCAATTTTGCATTTATCCCTTACAGTCTTGTACTTTTAAGTTAAATGAAGTTATAGGTAAGAAAAAGTCAGAATTTTACGAAGTACCTAAAATTTTGATTCTTAAAGCTGAAGTGTGACTTGAACAAACAAAGGTGATTATTAAAAATGCTTAATTTAGAAAAAGATAGAATTAATTTGATTAGAAAAAGATAGAATTAATATGCCATAAATTCTTAATTACAATGAAAAATGATTTGTTATTTTACCCCACACTATGAGTTGCATTTTTATAATGTTTTTGACTTGTGAGTCTGTCCGTCTGTCTGTTAGTCCTGTTCTGATCAGCACAACTCTTCTGAAACCACCCAACATATGAAATAATGCCATTGAGTTCATTATCATAAAAATAAGATAGACAGAAACATGAAATTTGGCATGATTATTGTTAAAGGTGCACTCATGTCAGAAAGGAAACAATTTGTCACAGAATAGTCAGTAATCACAGTTACATGTAAAGTCAAACTTGCCTTAGCGGTCACCTTGAATAAGCTGCCACCTGATTTTAAAGGTCACCTTTTAAAGGTCCCTTCATAGCAAATTTTATATCAATTAAACTTCATTTAAAAGGCCATCTTTCTTAAAAGGCCAGTTTTACTCCTTCCCAAAGGTGACCTCTTAAATCAAGTTGCACTGTATATATCAATTTTTGATCTGCCCCCCCCCCCACCCCCCCCCCTTTTTAGCCTGTAACTCATCTCGGAATAGGTTTGATCAGATGCTTTAGTCTTATGGTGTTATCAATCATTCCTTCCTCAGAGCCTGCTCAAATTGATGAAGATTTTGCAGAAGTGGTTGGCATTGGTGCATGCGTTGGTCTATACGAATCTAACACCAGGGCGAGGGTCAGACATAAAAATCTCAGATACCCAAGGGTAAGATTTCAAGTACTTGGACGAAGCTTGCTGAGTCCGAGACGCTAGAAATCTTACCCGAAGGTGTCTGAGATTTTTATTATTTTCATATTATTTTCATTTTTCATTATTGACATCAGTGAATTACTTCCCTTTTTACGACATCATACAGCATGGAGCACGCGTTCGAGTCTGGGGTTATTTCGGTGTCAATGATTTAGGCATTTATGATGTGTTTTAATTCAAATTTTGCTTTTTTGAGGTAGTTAATATACTTTTTAATACTTTTAATTATATACTTTTCGATTCATGTGGACTAAAATATGTATATTGTTATGATATAAAAACTGGCGGGAATATATGTGTGTAGCTTGTCTTACACCCCCCTGTGTAAGACAATATGAATCTAACACGGGTGGGTGTGCGAGACAAGGAAATCTCACACACCCAAGGGCAAGATTAAGGTTGTCTCCGACGAGGCTTCGCCGAGTCAGAGACTACCTAATCTTGCCCGAGGGTGTGTGAGATTTTCTTTGTCTCGCACACATACCCATGTTTGATTTGTTTTCTCACCCTGCCAACAGGAACGGACAGTTGCTTATTTTGACATTGGACATCATGTTTCGTACGTACTATAAAGCATAGCGTTGGATTTCTGTTGACCCTTAATAATTCAAAACATATTACATTACATAATTATTTACTTGGCTTACTCTGGCTTTTCATTTGTGTTTACTTATACACTGAAATGATCTGAAATCATTGATCTGAAATTTGACCTTCCTGACTTTTGTTTACTTACGGGAGTTACGTCCCTTTTTATGACGTCACAAGATTCGAGCGGGATTTTTTAATGTTGAGTATTAAGTTATTTTCAGAATTATCTGGCACATATATATGTGTCAAGAGTTAAAAACAGTTTTATAAGTCGACGTTGTTGGAAAATGTGCTTATCTAAAAAGAAAAAAACAAGAAGACAAGTGCAATTTGAATGTCAAGCGGGCACAAAACCGTGGGAAAAAAATCGTGTAGGTGTTCTCACCCAGGCGGGTGGGTGAGACGGAAAATGGGTGGGTGAGACGGAAAAATCTCACCCAGGCATTGGCTACATAGAAAGCACTACATGTAGGGTGAGAAAGAAAAATCTTGCACTGCGAAATCAATGGATTCCCTTATCCGAGGTGGGAGAACAATTCATCCCTCACTTTACCATTAGGGTTAAGGTCTGGTTTCCAAGACAGACAAGGTATCACAATCACATTCTTTTGGCCTAAAAAGTCAACAGCAATATGTGCCATGTGCAGTCACACAATACATGCCTACTTATGTCCATAACTGGCAATAAGAAAGGCCTGAGAATTTCATCATGATACTGCACTTCATTTAAATTTCCCAAAATAAGCACCAAATGTGTATTTAATATAAGGTGTTTGTTGTTTGTAATTACAGATAAACCAGAAAGTCAAGGAGCAGAAGGAGGGGGAGATAATTCAGATAGTAAAAATGCAGCAGGAGGAGACAATCCTGATCCTGAAAAACCTGTAAGAAAATAGCTTTGCATAATTGTTCATAACACATTAAATACTGCATCTGAATAAATTTTGTACTAAGTAATTATGTTTATACATTTTGTATATCACAAATATATCAGTTGTTGAATGTCCTACCATAATGGGATCTCTGTGCACATTTAAAATTTTCTGGCTGTTATTTCATTTTACAAACTTACCTATGCTATTGGCCGCAGTTTAATGGCAAAACAATTCTCAATTCTCAATATTTGATGATCATGTTTAGTACTGGTAATTACACATAATTTTTTATAATTATTTATCAAAAATGAAAGTCATTATTTGGTTCTAGAGTTGATCATTTTATATTGTGGATGAGGACAATGATGTGTTTGAAAATGTAGAGTACCAGTAGATGAGGAGATAAACAGTTTGTCACAAACTATGGTAAAATATAACATCATGAAACAAAGATATCATAATCTTGCTAGAGAAATGTTTTTAAATTACATGTACAATCTTATTTCTGATGTGTGATATTGTGAATTTCAGGGATAAAGTGAAGTGGCTTTCAAAATACCCCTTGTAAGCTTTATTGATTTTACAAAAATTCAGTCTTTGCTTTCTTAAATTGCCATCTTAAATATGTTTCAGGGTTTCTTGTAACCATATTGTAAATTTTATCTTTTGTAGAAAGAAGACAGTGAAGCTTCTAAAGGAGGTAAATTTAAAGTAATATACTTTGTACTTCACACCATTAAAATATCCAGTACTTTACACCAATATAATATAATTTGTACTCACACCAATAAAATACTGTAAACATATTAATTTTCGCGATTGTTAATTATACCCCTCGCAATTAAAGTTTGGTGGTATGTAGGAATCACCATGTCTGTCTGTCTGTCTGTCCATCCTTCTATGTACCTTGTCAGTGCATGTTCTCCTAAATGGCTGCTTGGATTTTGATGAAATTGTACACAGTTATAGTACACCATCTGAAGATGTGCATTAAGTGGTATGGTTACTGCCGACATTTTAAAGCGGAGATAATTTGTTTGTCTTTGAATATTTTTGTAGAAAGGGGGGGGGGAAGGAGCTTGTCAGCTCATGTTCTCCTACACGGCCTCTTGGCTTTTGATGAAATGTTACACAGTTGTAGTACACCACCTGAAGATGTTCATAAAGTTATGTGGTTTTGCCAAAAATTTTGAAGGGGAAATAATTTGTCTTTGAATATTTTTTGAAAAAATAGTGGAGGACGAACCTTGTAAGCGCATGTTCTCATAAACATCTAATTGGATATGAAGATGTTCATGAAGTAATATGATTGCTGTCTGAAATATTGAAGGGGAGATAATTCGTCTCTGAGTATTTTTTGGAAAAAAGGGGGAAGGTATATATTGACCATACTTGCATTGTGTCCACAATTGTACTGTGTCCACAACTGTATTATGTCCAAACACACTTAAATTAACTCTTGCCATATTGATTCAGTGTTGAATTAGCGGGTGTGTAACTGGCTGCCATCCAGCAACAGCTCTAGTTTTTGCAGTTTCATTAATGGGGACATATTTGCGAGTATAAATTTTTGCGGATTTTAGCAAAAAATAATACATATTAGTAATTTACAATTGTTTATAAGATATTGGCAGATATTAATATTTGCAGTCTTTTTATACGACCGCAAAAATTTTTGCGGTCGTATATTGGTATGGTGCTGTTGTCGTCGTCGTCGTCGTTGTCGTCGTCGTCGTCGTTGTCGTTGTCGTTGTCGTCGTCGTCGTCTGTAGACACTTTAGTTTTTGGTCAATAACTTTAGTTCCAGTAGATCAATCCTTATGAAATTTTAACATAATGTTCTTTGGTACAAAAGGAAGGTTTGGCTCAGTTTTGGTAATTGTGGCCTAACCGTTTTTAAAAAAGGGGCCAAAAGGGGTTAAATTGGGTGTTTTCACATGTTTGTTTGTAGAATCTTTATTATAAATCGGATTTTGATGGGGTTTCTTTCAGCGTGCTCCTGA
>MJUU01015574.1:68610-85778 GCA_002080025.1 Modiolus philippinarum | reverse complement strand
GGAGTCATAATTTTGGTCAAAGTCTCATAACTCTGTCAAAAAGTATTGACTGTGGCTGATTTTCGACCTTGACCAAGGTTTTTGTGGTTAAAAATATTTGGTATAAATTTCATGAGAATCTGTCAAAATTTGTAGGCATGAGAGTGCTTACAAGGTCAATTTTGGGCTAAAATGGTGTCGTTAATTTGGTCAAAGTCCCATAACTCTGTCAAAAAGTATCGATCGAGGCTGATTTTCAAACATGAGCAAGGTATTAGTGGTATAAACATTTGGTATAAATTTCATGAGAATCCTTCAAAATTTGTAGGCCAGAGAGCACTTACAAGGTCAATAGTGTGGTTTTTTTGGTCAAAGTCCCATAACTCCTTTAAAAAATATCGATCAAGGCTTATTTTCTATCCTGACTAAGGTAATAGTGGTATGAACAGTTGGTATGAATTTCATGAGAATCCGTCAAAATTTGTTGGCATGAGAGCACTTACGTGGTCAATTTTAAGCTAAAAAAGTGTCGTTTTTTGTCAAAATCCCATAACTCCATCAAAAAGTATTGACTGGGGCTGATTTTCACTCTTAACCAAGGTATTAGTGATATAAACATTTGCTAAAAATTTCATGAGAATCTGTCAAAATTTGTAGGCATGAGAATGCTTACATGGCCAATTTTTGGGTAAAACAGTGTCGTTTTTTGGTCAAAGTCCAATAACTCTGTCAAAAAGTATTGACTGAGGCTGATTTTCGAACTTAACCAAGGTATTAGTGATATAAACATTTGGTAAAAATTTCATGAGAATCTGTCAAAATTTGTAGGCATGAGAGTGCTTACATGGCCAATTTTTGGCTAAAACAGTGTTGTTTTTTGGTCAAAGTCCAATAACTCTGTCAAAAAGTATTGACTGAGGCTGATTTTCACTCTTAACCAAGGTATTAGTGATATAAACATTTGGTAAAAATTTCATGAGAATCTGTCAAAATTTGTAGGCATGAGAGTGCTTACATGGCCAATTTTTGGCTAAAACTGTCGTTTTTTGGTCAAAGTCCAATAACTCTGTCAAAAAGTATTGACTGAGGCTGATTTTCGAACTTAACCAAGGTATTAGTAATATAAACATTTGGTATAAATTTCATGAAAATCCATCAAAATTTGTAGGCATGAGAGTGCTTACAAGAAAGTGTGATGGACAGACAGACACAGGAACGCCCTGCATTTCTATGTCCCTGCTTTGCGTTGTGGCAGAGGACAATTATTGCAGTTGGAGTTAACATATTTGTTATGGTCTCATGTTCATTTACTCCATATCCTTTCGTAAAATAGTAGAGTATGGTGTCTTAGTAAGGGCTATTCCATTTAAAATTCCCACTGGGGGTTGGAACACCAGTGAATTATTTTTCTGTTGGTGGTGGGTAAATTTCTATTGTATCCTAATAGTTTAATTATAAATCTAATTTTTTTTCTCTTGGTGGGGGTATAAAAATAAGTGGTGTTCCACTCCCTGATGGGAATTTTTACTGAAATAGCCCTAATGACAGGTATGATGCTATGACAAGATGTGGACAGATAGACATCAAGTGAGAAGCGTGTATACAATATTCTCCAAAAACTTTTAATCCTAAGGGGCATAAAACCTAGATATCAAAAGAAATACATGTAATTCCAGTTGACTAGAGGAATACATTGTGATATACAATAAAATATAAAATGTTATGTTTAATATCACTTCAATTAAACAATTAAACAGTTTTGAAAATTTACAATTGAAGGATTGATTATCAAACCACTGGAAATACTTAATACAAGTCTGGCTATCCCGAGTTCCTATCGTTATTTATGTTTGTCTCTTGTTTTCATTATTGTTTTTCTGGTGCAGTTTGCTTGTAAATTGTGGCGTGTGATTGTAATCCCTGGCCATTGTAGGTGTTTGCTGTTTTCCTGTTTTTGTTATTATACATAAATAATGAATCTGTCCTTTAAACAAGCATAAAACCAATAAAATACAAAGTTACTTTTACTGAAATAATATCCCCTTCTTTTCCTTGCAACTTCATTATTTCTAGTAGACTCCAAATATTTTGCTGTTCTTCCTTTTTTTGACAGATTATCTCATCTTATATACATGCATGTATAATTACTATAATCAGAAGTCCATTATCAGTAGAAGTCTGCAACTCATTCAATATATTCTGAGACGGCTTTGTCCCCAGATTAGGCCATTATCAGTACAATCGTCTACAGGGGGTTCCTCCCAATCTCATTCATATAGTATGGAATGATGGGTAACAGTGTTATCACAAAAACAAGTACTTTTTAATTAATCACAGTTGAATAACCATTAAAGTTCAAAAATGCGAAAATGAGAAATGTCAACACTTCAACCGAAACAGCCATGTCCAGGGTAGAATTCTCTCCAAAAATAGGAAACATGGAAAGTCTATCGCCGAAACAATATTAAAAAAAGATTTTGTATTATAATAATTTAAATAGATTTGTAGCAAGATCATAAGAAGATTTGAAAATGAAAAAAAAAAAATTATACATGTTTGTACACCAAATTTTAAAAGTTTTTTTTCCTCCAAAAAGTTAAAACCATATATTTATTGACTGTATAATGTTGTGAATGTGGATTTTCCTTAAAATAATTGAAGAAGAAATGGACATCGAAAAGAATCCAGAATAATGAAATTGCAACCACACAGCAGTGCTACACATATTTGTTACCATGTGCTTATATTGCAATTTTCACGTAAAAGTAGATATATATTGCCAGGTCTGTTCCTTTATCAATCATTGTTTATTGCATTAATACAAAATATAGTTATTTTTAAACAACTTCAAAAGTAATTCCGAGATATTTAGCATGCTACATTCTTATTCATTTTGAAACATGTAAACATTACTTTCCGCAATTAAGTCTACTTTCTCCAAATAGTACAAATCTTGCTTTTTTTTTCTTTTTTGATTAAGTTTCAATTTAACCGTTTATGTTGTATGCATATAAGTATCTATTTTGTAGGTTTATGTGGGGACATCTGTTATTAATTTGTTATTAATTATCATATTTATCTGAAAACTGATGGGGTAGAGCCTGACACGCAGCAAATATAAATTGTCCCTGTAAATTTTGCATATATTAACTGTACCTATAATGCAATATTTATTTTCTGACCATGAATTTTTAGCCACTATTTTTAGTCTTCTCAATATTTTCAATATTTGAAAATGTTTATGTTTGCCTGCCCTGCTAAAAATAAGCCTGTCTCAGGGGTCGACTCTAAAAGTAGTCCTGTAGCCCCAGGCTTGTAAATTTGAGGAAGGACTACTAGAATTTTTTAATTTGATAGTCCTTGGGCTAGCAAAATTTGGAAAATTTCTCAAAGGTATATTAATTTCGTTTGAAACACAGCCATAGTCTGGGGACAACAACATCTACTGATGTATAATGAGTTGCTGACTTCTACCAATAATGGACTACTGCTATAATACAATACAAGTCCAACTTCACTGGCCATACACCCAAGCGACTGATAAAAACAGTTTTAGCTAGAGGGGGGTGATCGAGATATCAAGGTTCAACTTCACTGATACTTGAACAAAGGGACAACAAAAGGATTCAAGGCATTTCAGTTTCATTTCACAAATGACTCAGTCCTGTTGCTAACTGAATTTTACTGTTGTTACGAATGTTTTTTTATTTTTCACATTGGCTAAGGGGGAAGGTTTGGGCCAAATAAAACTAGTTTAACCCCTCCGCAGCAGGTTTGCACAGAGATGAAATTGTGACTGATAGAAAAAAGCGGAAATCCACTACACTGGAAGTAGGTATATAGTAAAAGAAACAAATATAATGGAGCAGCTTGAAAGCAAAAAAGCGGAAATCTGTGGATCCACGGAAAACTTTCATCACTGTTTGCACCTGTCCTAAGTCAGGAAATTTATTATGTCTTTGTGTGTCTTATCTGTTTTCTACTTAGTTTACTTTATGTCAATAGGAGTCTAGGGTGGTGTTTATTTCGCTGAACTTGATGAACCTTTATTTACGGACCCAATCTGACCTGCCATTGGGTGTGGGGTTTGCTCACTGTTCATTGAAGATCTTATGGTGGCTTTGAGTTGTTGTTGCTCCCCTTTGGGTCGTTGTCTCTTTGACACATTCCCTGTTTCCCTTCTTTTTTCTATCCATGCTGTTCAAGCAATAGCAGTTCTAGCAATCAATGTTCAACTGTGCTTTATTCTGCACTTTCCAAAAATTGACAAAAGAACATTATGTCATATCACCATGATCACTTATTAATACAAAGATATAGTCCTGTATTATGTTTTGCCTTATTTATGACAGATAAGATAATAGGCAGTGATCCATATGAGTCAATTCTTGACTAGATCGATGCAAACGACACAACAATGATATCAAACCTTCATTTTCTCTTTTTCTACTTCTTTTGATACATTATCAACCACTTCTATAAAAGTACCAACTATTTTCTGGAAATCTCCAATTTCTGGAAAAAAAATAAATCCTACATAAATGCTTGTAATAATAAATGTAAAAAGGTCAATCATAGATTGCAATCCCCCCGCTCACCTTTTTTGGACCAACACTTAAAAGTTTGGTTTTGAAAATAAATACTGGTATATCATGTATATAGGAATCATCAATAAAAATTAAATTTAAAATTAAAGTTTTTTGCAATCTGACTATTGAAAATGATCATCATTACTGTTAGGAATTGAAAAAGGTATGGTTGCTAGGTAGAATTCCAAAAAATAACAGGTCTTTAAGACTTTCAGGAAATTTGACAAAATAAGAATCCAAGATTTTTGCAGTCTTTCTATTGAAAACAATGATTCTTAATGTAATGAATTGAAAATGATATGGTTGCTACGTAGAATTCGAAAAAATAACAGGTCTTAGAGAGTTTCTGGAAATTTACCAAAATTAGAATCAAAGTGTTTTGCAATCTGATCATCATTACTGTTAGGAATTAAAAAAAGATATGGTTGCTAGGTAGAATTCCAAAAAAAATAACAGGTCTTTGAGAGTTTCAGGAAATTTACCAAAATTAGAATCAAAGTGTTTTGCAATCTGATCATCATTACTGTTAGGAATTAAAAAAAGATATGGTTGCTAGGTAGAATTCCAAAAAAAATAACAGGTCTTTGAGAGTTTCAGGAAATTTACCAAAATTAGAATCAAAGTGTTTTGCAATCTGATCATCATTACTGTTAGGAATTAAAAAAAGATATGGTTGCTAGGTAGAATTCCAAAAAAAATAACAAGTCTTTGAGAGTTTCAGCAGTCTGCTCCGTTAGGCACTAGTCCGATGACCGAGACTAGTGACTAGTCAATTTTTACAACCACTAGTCCGACAGGACTATCAAGAATTTTTTGTTGCAGAAATTTTATATTGCATTTTTTAGACAACATACTAAATTTGCATTGCCTTTCATCACAGTAAAATTTTTTTTTTTTTTCGGACTAGTAAAATGGGATTCGGACTAGTAAATATGTTACCTCAACTAGCCCGAAGGACTAGTTATGGAAAAAGTTTTTGGCGCAGACTGTTTCAGGAAATTTACCAAAATTAGAATCAAAGTATTTTGCAATCTGACTACTGAAAATGATCACTGATAAAATAAGGCAGCAAAAAGATATGGTTGCTAGGTAAAATTCCAAAAAGTAATGGGTTTTTGAGAGTTTCAGGAAATTTACCAATATAAGAATCATATTTTTGAAATCTAAGTGTTCATACTATCTGATGACATTAAAGAGTTGTTTAATTATTTGATTTCATGTTAGAATTTCAAAAATTATTGGTCTTTGACATTTTCAGGAAATTTACCAAATTTGGCACAAAACCAAAATTATAAATTCTTATCTTGGATTCCAAAAGCAATTCAAGTAATTCCCGATGAAAATGTAAACCACAAAATGAAAATTATACGTAAAGTTGTAATCATATGCTGAGTACTTATTGTTTTAAGTTTTTTGGTCCTTTAAGGGCATGCCCCCAGGGGTCATACCAAATGTCCGCTATCATTAGCAAATTAGATAAACATAATGGAACTCATATAGAAAGTTTCAACTTCCAAACAAAATTACTTCAGAAGATTTCGCGTATTACTGGATGACTCGAAATACAATTTTGCTCATTACTCCACCCTGAGGGCAAATTTCAAAATTCCGAAACCTTCAGCACAGACACTTTTATAGTGTTAGTTATACCCTTAAAATAAGGTTTCTGCAACTTAAGGTGTAAGAGGAGTTCTAGCTAAATCGTTTTTTTCGTTTTTGGACCCCCTAGAGGCCATGCCCTGAGGGGTCATGAAAATTCTGATGCCCTCTGTGAAGTTGCCACATAATATGTGAGTCGATTCCTGGGTTTCAACTTTCTAGCCCAAATTGCCTGGGAGATTTCTACGATTATTGGATATCCCGAAAATTTGTTTTCACCCATAATTTGCCCCTAGGGCATTTGACAGAAACGGCGAACCCCTAGCACGCTAGTGCAGACCATACTCTAGTATGGTGCAAAGTTTCAAATTTCTACCTCTTATAGTTCCAAATTGTGGAGCACTACACACATACGTACGTAGGTACATATGGACGGACTGCATTACAGAATCCCCCGCTTTCCCTAAGTGGGGGGATAATAAGAAAATAAGCAGATGTAGTTAAACAGGAATCTAAAGAACCAAACCCTATTAAAATCTTTTATGAAAAAAGAAGGGAGTAGTCTGAAACAACAGGAAAATAAACCTCCCCCCCCAGGATATGTTTTTGTTCAAATGTCAGTTTTAGACTATGAAGATCCATCTACTCATCATTGATAACTGGTATTGTAAGAATATATGCAGTGTACCAAGTTTTGAAATTTGCTATATATGCAAATTTGCCAAAATTTTCAAAGATCACAGAAAATGATTATGAGATCAAAGGGGATCCCTGTAATCTATATAAAATATCAGCTCGAATTTAACTCTAGTTGCGTGGGATTTTTTAAGTCTGCATATGACTTTTATCATGTATATTTGTACGATAAGTTCAACATGTTCAAGTTCATTTTCACTAATAATGATCTTGGCATTTGTAAAATCAATATAGCAGGGACTCATAAAATGTATAATTCTAACATGTATTTGAAAGAAAATTTTATATAATTTTTGTATGTCCAGATCTTTGCCTTTGGTAATGCAGTAAATGGGAGATTACTCATAATCGTCTGTGAAAGCTTCATGTTTTTTTTTATTATTATTTTGTCCTGTTTTTGCAGTCTGTGCCCTTAGCCACTAGCCCTATCCCTGAGACTAGTAAAATCAGTCTTGGGCTAGTAAAAATTTGAAGTCACTTGCCCGTTTGGCTAGTTAAAATTGTACCTGATTAACAAAGAATCTTCTATAAGGGCTAGTGAAATTGAGTTCGGGCTAGTACAACATGGGACCTTACTAGCCCCTTAGGGCTAGTAATTAATGAAAAAGTTTTTGGCACAGACTGTTTTTGTGATTTTTCTATGTCTGCAGGTTTTTGTTATATTGATGGTAGTTCAATGTTGAACTTTAATTTCAATAAAATTTTACTTTTTATTTCCTTGTATATTTCTTGTATACTTTTTAAGAGTACTAATCAAACTCAAGGATCGAAAGTTCTGAAGTAAAAATTACCAGTGCATTTCATGTAAAAACTGGGCATGTAGCTGTTTACAAAATTCTGTCAACCTCATCTTTGTTTGGATTTCATAATTCTTTTTTCTGTTTCTGCTAAAAAAGCTTAACAAACAGATTCTCCCCTGAATTTTGAAATTATTATTATTTTGGAGTTTCTTTGCAATGTGATATGCTGTTTGCCCTTTTCCAAATTTTTTTTTCTAAATCAAGAAATAATTTTTTTTGAATTGGAATGCTTTTTGATTGACATTGGAGAAGGGCAAAATAAACTAACATGTAACTTTATTAATTCAGGTCTAAACAAATACATGTACATGTACACAAACTGTCAACATATACAAAGTCAAACTATTTATATCTATAATAGTGATCACCATGACCAAATAAAATAGTTCATTGAAGAATAGTTCTAAAATTACTGGTGAAATTTTTTTGCCAATTTTTTCAGCAATACATAGCCTGAATGAAAAACAGACCAGAAATGAATTCCTTTAAAGAGATACATGTACATGGAGTCATGGATTTTTTTAGCAGACTCTGGTATAACAAGTCTTAAGGAATGAAAATTATCGCAAAATCATGCTATACTCCACAAAATATTTATTTAACCATGATAACTGACAGGCAATCTACTATAAACTTGGGGAATCCATAGGTATCTCTGATCAGATGACATGGAAAAGATTTTTGGCCCTTCAAATGCTTGCATGCCAGGCATTTCTATCATAGTTTATCTTCGGACTTGGACGTTTCGGCAAAAGTCCCGATCAGCAATGTGTTATAATTTAATGAAAACATCTTGCATAGATGCGACATCATGCGTCTTTCTTATTTAATTTACTATTTCCCGCTGTTTTAATCAGATAATATACTTTTCTTACATGTTGTAGAAAAAAATTCAAATAAATTAAAGATTAAATTGTTTGTTAATGTGTAATTGAGCATTCTTTTTAAATGCAATGACAGTCATCAAAAGCACACATGTATCTCAGTTAGTTATATATAAACCTAAGCTATGACAAGCTTCTGCAACCTTCAGTATGTTCAATAAACCTAAAATAAAATCCTAATAAAGGGTGTCAAGTCCTTCTATATGTTAGAGAGACTGTTTTTTTAATGATAATTAAGACTGGAAACATTGATCAAGAAAATCTGCCTAGCTTATTTCTGTTGTTTTGTATGATGGATAGTGACACTTAAAATTTTTGTTTTAGCGGATAATTGAGACATGTACAGAATAAAAATATAAATTACAAATGTGAATGAAAAAGTAATATTTTTCACTGTAAAACTTTTTGAATATCATCTTCTATAATTTATATTAAAATTTTGATAGCTTTGTCCTTGTATCCAAAAATGACCAATGGCATTACATGTAGCAGAAGACATTATGTTTCATTAAGTTTTACAAAATTAAGTATGACAATAGCAAACTTATGAAATGTGACATTTTCTTTAGAATTAATTGTTAAATTTTTGAATTTGCTAAATGTAATTTTCGTTTTAATGCCCTTCCATAGGTTGTACCTAGTATCATATTATAACTACTACTGTTATTAATTACAATTAATACCAAATTTTTCTCTCAAATAAAGCCAGAAGTAAATGTTGTTTTTGAATGATAACCTAGTCATGTTGGGATATGGAAGTGACCAACCTCAAATCAGTTCATAAAAATTTTTTTATTCATGAATGGAACACTTTCAAGCACATACTTATGATAGGACCGAATCGTCTGAAATTACACACGGTTCAAATTTCATATGGCCGAAGTGTTTTAGGACTGAAATTTCTCATGTTCAAAAGCTTGAATGTTCTACAGGTCGAATTTCAAATATACTTATAAGTGACATAACAATAGACTTCAGGATAACAGACTATCTAGTGGAACAGAGAATCAGAGGGTCCATGTATTTTCAAACTAAAACTTTGACATCAAAATATATGTTTGATTGTTGATAGGAAATTTCAACCCTTCTACTTCTATCAGTTTGCCGCCCCCATCAAAACACTGATTATTCTGCCACCCTAAAATCCTGCAAGAAAAGTTGTTGTCAAGCAGTTATTGTGTATTATTTATTTAAAATAATTCCAGAAACACTAGCATGTTTGATTTCAAGTGACTTGTTTACTTTAATTGTTTTTCTATGTATTTAAAATAGAAGACGACAAACTTTCTGACATATTTCAAAGTTTTTAACCCACAATAATCATCTGATCATTGTTAACTGACACTTCATTTCATACTTTCAACGAATTCTCTACATTCTTCTTTAAGTTCTGTTGTTTGCTGAGCAACTTCAGGTTCAAGTACCCTTATTTTGTTTATTTCGTCAAAATGTAAACCAGCTCTTGCAAGTGCTTCATCTGCCATGTTTAAACAGATTGGAATGTCAAGGAAGTTGCATTTTCAAACTAAAGCATTCTCCTTGCATTTATTGATCGACAAGGAAAAGCACATCGATGATCAAGAAGAATTCCTAGCAGGTGCTTGTTTACATGTGCAGTTTCGTAAACATAAATTTTGTAAGAAATCTTACCCTTTTCAGTCGAATTGCCACTTAAACAATATTTTTTCCATTTCATTAATAAAAAAAGTATTTCTGAGCACAAAAAATGAAAATAATTCAGTTTCTTCTATGTTCGAAAATGCCAGATTCTGACTTTACATATCCCTCCCAAGACATTACGTCACAAACCTGGCATAAATATTCTATATTTAGAAATTGGTATAAATACAACTGTTTAAAATGGCAATCAAATAGACCTGTTCATTCATTCGCAAGAGAAACATGGAAAGTTTTGGATATGAAGTTAAATAGCTTATATTAAGATACCGTTAACAGCGAAAAAGGCAGAAATCAGTCTCACAAAAAATCCCTATCATGTCTGGGGAAACAAAAACTGTGATAAAAGGAACTTCTTCCAAATATGTGAAGCTTAATGTTGGAGGATCCTTGCATTATACAACTATTGGAACTCTGACCAAGCAAGATACCATGCTAAGAGCAATGTTTAGTGGGCGGATGGAAGTTTTAACTGACTCTGAAGGTATTCAGTTGCACACTCGGTGTCACTGACTGAACACAGAAACACTATCAGTCACAAAATTCTTCACAAACCATACAAAGAAAGCTTTATTTGCCCTATATCATTCAAATTAACAAGACAAGCTCATTTCAAAGTAATACATGTAAGAAATGTAATTTTTTGAAATAACGGTAAATTAAGAGTTTTTATATATATGCCCCCTGTGGGCCCTTGATTTGGCAAATAAAATTCTGTATTCTGTATCTGTATACCTCGCCACGTGTAGCGGCGAGGTATATATATGTGATACCCTCAGTCCTGTGTCTATCTGTTCGTCCTCTGAAGATTTCCGAACAGAACATTGCAGAATAACATACAGTCTTCAAAATTGGTATGTTACTTGTTCACCACAAAATTATTGTCGAGTTCGAATTTATTCAGAGGTCCAAGGGGTTCTGAAGTTATGCCCCTTGATACTTCAAAATTTTGTGAAACATGGTGGGTTATCATGTGATGCACCATTACTATTTTATAAAATGGCATCAATCATGCTTGTTTGGAGTTGAGTCCAGATTGATTCTTTGGACATGTTAAGAAAAATTTATGTCCGAAAAGGCATTTTGTCAACACTATTTCTTATCTAGGTGCCACAACCTACATGTACCAAGGACATGTTATGTTTTGTGATTTTTTCAGTGTTTTTTCTCACCTTTTTTGGGAATGGGTCCGGGTCCCTTCGAATTGGGAAATTCTCCATTTGGGAAAATACAAAAAAATGCATTATCTACAGTATTCTATGGACTTTTATAAACCTGTTGCCCATTATTCTTATTACTATTTCAAGCTTTCTTTCTTGCACAGGCTCAAGGGTGATCAGGGCAGGGTTATTTTCGTGAACATTTAGATTCAGAGGTTTATTTAGGTCTATCTCTGGGTGGTCACCGTTGTTTCATGAAAATCTACATGTATGCAACTTGCAAGCCAAATCCTAATGTCATAACCTTTAATTTCCTGTGTCTATGCAAGGCAACTGGCTGTGTACATGAAATGGCATGAAACTTGCAAGTATTTCAAACACTTTTTAGTATACGAGTTGAAGATAAAAATACCAATTTCAAGTATTTATGTTGGTTAAATTAATAAATTTATATCAAATCCATGGCACTGCAGGATTGGGAAAATAAAACATTATTTTGGAAAAAAATAAGGAATTTTTGCATTGGGAATGGGTCCGATATTCGGACCCTGGTTTTTCACTGATTATTTCACAAGTCACTATTATCCACAATTAAAAACATTGTACATGTTTATGCATACACCATATACTGAGACATACTACCTGTATATTTATGGGATGTTGTATTGTACATATACTCTATGTCTTACATGTCTTATACACCTGTATCTTAATATTGTTAGTCAAACCATAATTTCTTTAATTATGTCTTTAACATTTTACACATTTCTTTTACTTGTATAAATCTATATGGTTTTATATAAATATTTTTATTATATACCTATTCTAATTAGTAAATATATACTTAGCAGTTCTCGCCACAATATAGCTGAAATATTGCTGAAGTTGGCGTAAAACATCAAACAATCAATCAATCAATATACACCTGTATCTTGTTTATCATGTTTATGAACATACAAAAATGTCATATATATACTTGCTTGTTTAACATGTTTTGAACGTTCAGACATTATTTTCAGGCATTATGTCAGGAATTAACATTGTTTATCTATTTTTTTGCAGGGTGGATATTGATAGACAGAAGTGGTGTACATTTTGGAGAAATACTGAATTTCCTGAGGGATGGATCTGTTCCTTTACCCGAAACAAGGAAAGAGTTACTAGAACTTTTACAAGAAGCAAAATATTATTTAGTGCAAGATCTAATAAGAATTATTGAAGCGGCATTAAAACAAATGGATGCAGCTGTAGACCCCATTTGTAAAGTCCCATTGATAACGTCTGGTCGTGAAGAACAACATCTTATTACAAATACACAAAAGGTAAAACAGCATGCCACTGCTTTTTGCATTTGGGAGTACATGTACCCTTTGAATTTAAATTTTGGGGTACAAGAAGGTTTTTTACGGTACATAATTATGCATACTAGTATTTTTACTTCGCTACTTAAAACAACTTCACAAGGAACCTATCAGGTTGCATGACATATGCCAACAACTATTTCCTTTCACTTTTGATTTGATCAATGCATTTCGATCTGAAAACCATGATATTCAAAGATCAATTTTTCAAATGTACGTGCATGTTTTATAATGTACGTGAATTACGTACTGCAGTATGTGAATGGGCATGCTGTAAAATACATGATTGTTCAGTCTTTTGCAACAATATATTAGCAAATAATTTTTCCATTTTGAGGGTTTTTTTTTATATTTCATCTCAATTTATAGTTAAAGTACAGTAATTGAACAAATAAAGATTAGATAAAAGATGGCAGTAGAACACAGAAGGATCAAAATGATATGAAAATGTCCAGAGAGACGAGGCAACAATGAGAAAAAATAGAAAATGAAACAGCAACAAAACAGGCCTCTACATTAACTTTTATTTGGGTTTGTCCATCGGAACAAGTAAACTTAAAATTTACTTGTCCGAAAAGAATTGTTAATTGTTCACACAGTGCAAAAGTTCATTTAATCTGAATTTTTCACTTGTCCTTTTGGCAAGTAGTTCTGAATTTTACTTGTCCGACTCCAATTTTGACTGGTATGAACAAGTCGGACAAGCCTTAATGTAGAGCCCTGCAAAAAATATGAAATCAAAAGAATTGGAATATTAATGACCCTCTGTGTTTTGAAGTCATTATGAAAAAGAATTTTCCTCATATCAGGCATGTCAGGGATGATTAATTTATTGTCATTTGTCTTTAAAGCAATATAGCAGCAAAGAAGAATGAAGGAATTTGTTGACAGATATAAATAAGACACTCAAATTCAGCGGAAAATTTTTAGAATTCAGTCCACTGTATAACAGACTTACCTAAAAAAACAACTAATTATAGATCTGCTCCTTTGTCCACATTTTCAATTTAAGCAATTACAGTACATTATTTGAATACCCAAGTGCGTCAATCGTAGATTTGAAGGTCAAAATGCAGTTAACAGGCGACACATAGCGGAGCCTGTAAACAGATATTTTGACTGTCAAATGAAGATTGACGCCCTCGGGTATTCAAATAATGTACTGTTATTGCGATGGTAATGCAATTAAAAACCATTAATTGATTTCATATTCTATTTTAAACTTGTGTATTTGTAACCATACAAAGAACCAGACTAAACAGGGAACCTACCATGTCCCAGGTGTGTAGATGGTGGAATTGACGGTCAATTCTGACCAATCAAAACTTTCGTTATATAAATGTTGCATTACAATCCTTATTCATGTTATTGTGCCAATAATTCAATTATTGCTGTACTGCACTGATATCAGCAAGCCCGCTGCTTTTTGCAGTGGGGGTACATGTACCCTTTTGAATTTATGTACCCTTTTGAATTTGAATTTGGGGGTATAAGGTGTTTTTAGAGGGTACATATGCATACCAGTTTTTTACTTTCCTACTTAAAACTGCTTCACGAGAAATTTATAAGTTGCATGGCATATCCCAACAACTATTTTCCTTTCCCTTTTGATTTGAAAAATACATTTGGATCTGAAAAACACAATGTGCAATGATTAATTTTTCAAATGTACGTGCTTGCACGTTTTGCTTTATGAAATTGTACGTGCGTGTTTTATAATGTACCTGAATTACGTACTGCAGTAGGTGAATGGGCATGCTGGCACTGATATGTCACAATTACAGACAAACTATAATGTTTACATTAATGATTTTCTCTTTTTTATTTCAGCCTGTAGTTAAACTGATTTGTAACAGACATAATAACAAATACTCATATACAAGGTAAGACATACATATGTCAGGTTTCATTGTATTTGTGTGTGGATATAAGTTAGTGGTATTAAACATGCTAAATACAAACAGGGTAATATGAATATTTATTGCATACTTAGAAAAGTTAGCATTAATATGTCATGTTTTGTATATGTTATGAAGCCGAAGTACACTACAGATATCGGCATACCCACGCATATATGACCATAATCATGATAATAGCCTACCCGGGCTGATGTGGCCATATCAGCCACGGATGATAAAGGGTTATCAGCCTGACTATGTTCAATAACTCTGATTGGACATGTTGGAAATGCGTAATGAACAGATTTAGACATCAGAATGGTTATCATCCCACGGCTGGCACCTAAGGATGATAACGGTTAACCATTCTGATATTGAAAAGGCCATCTATTACCGGGTAATCTCTATTTATTTGCAGCAAAGATCATGAATAATAATACAAAGTACATGTATGTGTACTTCTTGATTTAGAGTATCTTACCCATCATGCCCATAACACGAGTCATTGTAAAATTTTGATTCAAATCCATAGAAATCATATGATAAGTGAAATCAGATACTTCCATAGTACATATCACAACAAAATATGGTCTTATATTGTAAAAGATTTGCCCTTAGCCCCATCAACTTAATTATCGATTAATTCTCATCTTGGGTTACCAGAAATAATTGGGGAAGGTGGAGGCATTTTTTTTCTGTTTCACATTATCAAAGAAAACCACTACAAACATCAAAGGGATCTCCTGTAGTTGGCGATCACAATTCTGGAATACCAGAATTGTTAACAATTCTGGAATAAAAATTTTTTCCAGAATTGTTAATTTTTTAAATTTTTTCCAACAATTCTGGAACATTGCGACATTCCAGAATTGTTACAGCTTGAGAATTTTATCAGCTTGGGAAAACTCACTAGTGTTTAATTGGCAATTAAAGTATGTATTTATACTGGCTTTTCATTTACCTAAGTGGATTCAACAGACTGAAGTTACAGCAGTTGCTAAGCAGACACACAAAAAGGGAAGAATGGTTATCAAGGTCTAGTACAGGATGTTTGTTCTGTAAAAACAGATGAACATTCCTACTGATCTTGGTGGAACTTGTGTTGTGAAAATTGAAAAAATATGTTCAATCACAAGTGGCAGGTGCCACAGAAAGAACAATCGGTGTTTGGACTAGCAGACACTTTGCAATAGCCATCTTTAACATACATAACAACAATAAAAGCGTTGTTCCATTGCTTATTTTTACAATGTATTTGTAGAGACTTTGTCTCATTTGCATTTACTCCACATCCCTTCATTGTTAATTGTACCTCTAACTAGTCTACAAAAGGGAATGCTGCTACACTCATACCAATTATTCATAAGTAGTTTTACCAAGCACCATTATTCAACCCGGAAAGTGGAGAGCCTACTTGAAAATTTGGTCAGAACTGAACCCCCAGCATGGCACTTTGAACCAAAGCGTAAATTTTGTTAATCCAGATATAAACTACCGAGTCTTATTTGGCTAAGGCAAAGTTCCAATTCAAAGAAATGAAAAGTTTTCTCATTTGCTCCCAAGCTACCTAAAGGAGATGAATATTGTGACAGATGGTAAGCATTGGAAATCAAGCTGCAAAATGTAAAACATCACGGTACATATTGTAAAGCAGTCGAAGGTTTAATTTACAGGAAGACTACATGAATAACAAACGGTCCTTTTCATAGCCAATAACATATTTCAAAAAGAATCTAGACTGTTGTTATGTAATTCTTATAGTACGTGTATTTTTTTTTTTTATATAAACAGCTTGAGTCAAATTGTTTATGTGCACTTTAACAAAAATCACCAATTAGATTG
The DNA here is from genome assembly GCA_002080025.1 of Modiolus philippinarum. Lineage (NCBI taxonomy): Eukaryota > Metazoa > Mollusca > Bivalvia > Mytilida > Modiolidae > Modiolus > Modiolus philippinarum. Next base: position 69,293 of record MJUU01015574.1, on the reverse strand, counting down.
AAAAAATATTGTTATGAAAATTATCCTAGCATTGACTCAAGGCTTGTAAATCCTTGATTGATTCTATTTAATAATTAGTGTTTGAACAGTAATAATTCTTGAACAACAATCCTTGAATAAATAGTTCAATTAATTACCATTATTTAACTTTTTAACAATTCTGGAACAATTCTGGAACAACAATTCTGGAATAAATTTTTGTTCCAGAATTGTTAACAATTCTGGTATTCCAGAATTGCGATCGCCAACTACAGGAGATCCCAACAAAGTCCTTATCAGCTATTTAACAGGAAATGGTAACATGTATGTAAAAGGACAATTTTCGGGTTCTGACATCTTTTTCCAGGAATCAAAACAAAGAGTAAACTAGAATTGCAGCTTTTGAAATATTGAAAAATGGGTTGGATTAATTTTGGTGGGTAGATGGAGATGAGAATCTAATTCTGATGGATATCTACTAAATAATTAGATGCTTCACTTTAAAAGATGTCTCCCCAGTTTAAGTTGACCATAATGATATCTAGTATTTACCTAAATTAAATCAATTTAAAAGCATTAGACATTAGAATGATTACAAATTCATTAAGGATCTTATACATGCTATACCTTTAATTATACCCCCCATTGCAACAAAGTTGCAGATGTTATATAGTTTTTTATACGACTGCAAAAATTTTTGCGGT
>MJUU01015574.1:41922-68579 GCA_002080025.1 Modiolus philippinarum | reverse complement strand
GTCTGTAGACACTTTTGTTTTTGGTCAATAACTTTAGTTTCAGTTGACCAATCCTTATGAAATTTTAACACAATGTTCCTTGGCATAAAAGGAAGGCTTGGCTTAGTTTTGGTCATTGTGGCTCCTCCCGTTTTTAAAAAAGGGGCCAAAAAGGGTTAAATTTGATGTTTTCGTATATTTGACTGTAGAATCTTTATTATTTATCGGATTTTGATGGGGTTTCTTTCAGTGTCCTCCTGAGGAAATTTCCAATCAGTAGTATGGCAACGGATTTCACGTGGCATGTACCGTTCACGAGATAAATGGGGCCCAAAAGGGGCAAATTTCAAAAATTTTAATTTTTTTATTATTAGTCCGATTTTGATGCAGTTTTTTGCATTTGATTCCTTATGAAAAATTAACATAGCACTGTACCATTAGATTTTTGATAACTTGTTTCTTTTCCAAGCTATGAGGAACCCAACGGGGCAAAATTGCAAACATGCAGAATACCTAAAATTTCTATTTTTCATCCGATTTCAATGGGATTTTTTTCTTTAGATTCCTCACATTGTACGCTTTCAGTAGTATGTCAACAGATTTGGTGTAGCTCTTACTGTTTCCGAGGTATTAGGGGTCAAAGGGGCCAATATTGCGATTTTTAGAAATATGTAAAATCTTTATTTTACATCAGATTTTGATGGGATTTTTTCTTTGGATTCCTCTCAATGCAAGCTTTCAGAAGTATGGAAACGGATTTGATGTAGCTCTTACTGTTTCTGAGCTATAAGGGGTCAAAGGGGTCAAAATTGCAATTATTAGAAATATGTGAAGTCTTTATTTTTCATTAGATTTTGATTGGATTTTCATCTTTAGATTGTTCTCATTGTAACCTTTCAGTGATATGGCAGTACATTTTGTGTTTCTCTTTGGTTTCCAAGCTATAAGGGGTCAAAGGGGCCAAATTATGATATTTCAAAATATGTGAAATCTTTATTTTTCATTGGATTTCAACCTGAGTTTTTTCTTTGGATTTCTCTTGATGGTAGTCAACAAAATTTCTTAGCTCTTACAATATCCTAGTAATAAGGGATTAAAAGGGCTAATTTTTATTTTCATTAGTTTGTGTCCAGTTAATTAATGTGTCAAGGTCCTTATTGTGTCCAGCAAATTACTGTGTCCACATTAATTTTAGTTTACACTTTTTCAAATTTCAGTGGTCGACATGCTGCGGTCGTATCATGCTGCGCTCGGCGTAGCCCTTTATGACTGGTTGTTCAAGTGGGTGGCTAAATTTCAGTGAATATCAGTTTTTGACTGAGTTTCAGGCCTCATCTTACACCAATTTGTTTAACTTTTGTTGATATTTTATATTTTTTGCAGAAATTCAGATGATCCATTGAATGAATACACTTGACATATTTTTGTCCCATTTTAGTGTCACCGCTGCAATTTTGGGTTTTGTTCTGGGACTTCAAGATACCAGGAATTTTCATACACAAATGTACATGAATTGCTTAACAACCTGATACATGTAGTACAGGAGCAAAATTGCCAATCAGAAAAACAAGAAGATTGATTACATTGATAAGTTATCACTAAGATTCAACTTACTTATATTAGTGTTATGTTATTGTATTTTTTTTTCAGCAATTCTGATGACAATCTGTTGAAGAATTTAGAATTATTTGATAAGTTATCACTAAGATTCAACAGACGAGTCCTGTTTATCAAAGATGTAATTGGTAGTAATGAGATTTGTTGTTGGTTTTTCTTTGGTCATGGAGTCAAAATAGCAGAAGTGTGCTGTACATCTATTGTGTATGGATCAGACAAGAAAAACACAAAGGTATGACATAAAGGCAAGATTAATAGCATCTTATATGAGACCTTTATAAAGATAGGGGATATCTTCCTTGAGTGTGAGAAATTCCATCTTTTTCCCAAGTGAAACGAGGAAAAAAAACATAGAATTTCTCACACAAGTGGAAGATATCAAGATAATTAATTTTAGTCAAGTGTAAGAAGCTATTTCTTCCGTAAAATACAACAAACAAACTGAAGGATAGCAAAACTTGCCATTCCTTGCGGATTTTTATATTGTGACATTAAATCATTCACGAAGTTCATTATGATAACAATTATGATGTTGAACAAATCAGAACTTTGGATTGGAAGTTTACATGTATAAGACAGCTTCACATGACCCTGTCTTCTATGGGTTGTCTTTCATGGGAAACAGCCATTTACGGAAGAAAATCTTAATTCTAATGCGGTCTTGTATAACTCACAAATGCATTCAACATGTTCGTGAGTTAGTCAATTTTTCGGTCATATGATGAATATTTGTTTAAACTAGTCTTAATTTCTGATAACTTGTACTGTAAGTTTTACATGTTAAAGATTGCAATAAATCCTGTACATTCATCAACTTTAGCAATATTAATAATACAGGGAATGTTTGAACTGAAAAAATACATTGCAAAACAAATTCTTGTAACAAAGTTACAAACTGAACAGAAAATTTGAAAATCAGAAACCCTTAAAACATGACAACACCGACAAAAAACTCAACTAAATGACATAATAGACCATATACGAGTTTGGGTTTCAGGATTTACTGGACCACTTTTCAACACATCACAGTATAGAGAACGACACGTCATAAAACCTAAAACGTCATTAAACTGGTCACATGGGGCTGACATGTTTGTGACGTAGGGCAGACAAACAACCACTGGTAAATCTGAATACCAGAACTCGGATATGGCCTATTGAATTGGACATTACAGAAATATATACAATAATGTATTTTATAGTTAAAATAAACAATAGATTACTATGACTACATGAAGATGATGAAATCTTGTACAATTTGTGCAAACTGCAATATTACTAAATGGAGATAACAAATTTGCATATATCTTCTTATACAAATAAACAAATTGTAAATTGTAGAAAATGAAGCATTCTGTTCTGCTTTTTCATTGCTAATACTGTAAATGTATTATTTTTCGCGGTGTACTAATTTTCGCAGTTTTCACGGTTGGCTTTGGAACGCGAAAAATGGTGCCCATGAAAATTAGAAAAACACTTTTTAACATTGAAAACAGTGAAAAATGCTATCTGCAAAAATGATCTCTCATTGACTGCAAAAATAAGCATCCGCGAAACTTAATATGTTTACAGTATACAGAACTCTACACATTGTTTTTGATGTTTCATCAAGAAATGAAACATTATTTGTAAGACCTACATGTATTTCAGCCAGTATTGCTAATGAAATTTCCCTGAAACATGTGCAGATGTGTAATATTATATCTTTCATGCTAATGCGTAAAATATTATTCTTCCAAAAGGTTGAGTTTCCAGAAGCTAGAATTTATGAAGAGACTTTAAATGTTTTGTTGTATGAAAATAGAGATAAAGGTCCAGATCAGGAACTAATGCAGGCAACTAGAGGTTATACTGTAGGAGTCAATGGCTACCAAAGTGATGAAGAGGCTGAAGACAAAGACAGACGAGGAAGACGAAAATAAAGATTTTATATTGTTATTATGCTTTAAACAATTCATTTCTGCTAAAGTCTGTGATGTTAATGTTGTATGTTTTTGTCTAGTCATCTTATTACTGTGGAAGTACTTTTATTCATGGACATCAATTTTCGCTGGTACTTAAATTAGTGCTTTCAAATCCTGTGCATTAAAACTCAAGAGAATAATGCATTTCGTTTGGGAACTTTATTTGGTGGTTTTAGCCAACCACGAAATCCATGAAAATTGGAACCCCACGAACAATAGTACTTTGACAGTATAAGGTCTGTTAGTATGGTCAAATGACACCAAGAATTCACAGTAAAATCTGAATTTGAAAATTTTTCCCGAGAACACAATGATGATATATGAGGTACATAGGCAAACAAGTACGGAAGCAGAAAGATGAAATGGAAAATTCTAAAATAACAAGGATTATGATTCTTTTAAATGTTTGAAATGTCAAATGTATTCTTAAAAAATGCAGATTTTTGTTATAATTTATTTACCCGAAAGTTTGGAAAATGATTGAGACTTACACACATATTTTCTCTGTATGACTATGTTATAGTGAATTGAATGTTTTAATTATATAATTATTGGTTACATTATTTAAGTTTGAAAAGTATGTAAAAGTAAAGTGTAGCTCTTAAAAAAGTTGCTAAAAAAGTTGTTTAATGTTTCTTTTTGGTACAAGTCTTATGTTTAATGTCCCTTGCCTATCAGGTTCAGGAAATTTTACCACCCTGCAACTAATAATTTTGGCAAATACTCCTCCTTATCATGATATATCTGTTCAAAACTCCTGACTTCTTGAAACAAAGTAAGTTATTGGGTATTCCTTTTTATCTAGTGACATCATAAATACAATGAAAGCTTTTGGGATACACTTTGGGCAGAATAGATATTGCAACAATCTTACAATCTAATGTTTCTAGATATCATTTGTTTATATATAAATAATTGAATAAGTTTAAGAATTGTTGAGTGCAATCAAATATTACATATCAAAATGAAACAAAATTGCCATTTTCTGATAAATACAATAAAAATGACCATTTCAACCAGACCGGATACAACTTTGTATAAAATTGTGATGATTCAGATGATTTTGATTGTGAAAATATAAGGATTCTAGAGAATTCTTGCAGTTATTATTTTATTGATGAAAATTGCATTCTGCAAATTGTTATTTATATGATATTCTATACAGTAAATTATGAGGAATCCTGAATATTTCATTCTGCAAATATCAAATCAAACAACTTTAAAGAAAATCCCGATATTGTCTACCTGCAAAAATAATCAGTTGGGTATTTAGAGACAGACAACTTTATTTGGATATCATATCCTTTCAGGTCAAGGTCCATTAAAAGTTTCAATACATTATGAAGTCACTATGAACACTCGGGAACCTTTTTATGCCCCCGCGACGAAAAGTCGGGGGGGGGGCATATTGTTTTACCCTTGTCCGTCCGTCCGTCCGTACCAATGAAAAACACAACTATTCATGTTTTTTAGAAAGTTTGCAATCTAATTAACAATAAGTAGATGTGCACACACATATCTTTTGGAATATTCAAAATGGCCGTGGTTGCCATGGAAACTGAAAAAAGGTGAGAAAATTCAAAGTGCCTCAAATTTGATGAAACTTTACAAGAAGGATGTCTAGCACCCATAGAAATGATTTTGGGTCTCAGAATTTTCCAAATGCCTTCTGTTGCTATGGAAACTGGAAAAAGGCAGGAAAATTTAAACTGCCTCAAAATGGATCAAACTTTACAGGAAGATTGCCTAGCACCCATAGAATTGGTTTTCGGGCTCAGAACTTCCCTATTACATATTTTGGAAAAAGGGTAGGCATATTATTGTGTCCGCACTTGTACTGTGTCAACACCTGTATTGTGTCAGCATATGCTTAAATTTGCACTTGCCATATTGATTCAGGGGTCAATGAGCGGGGGCATTATTGGTTGCCATTCGGCGACAGCTCTAGTTTTTTTTTTGGATTTTGTGATTTTATATCTGCATCTTTTTTGAATGAATCAAATCACTCTTGATATCTATATAAACAAAATTCAAATGTTCAGCCTAATGATTATTAATTTTCAATTTTTTAATTAGGTTGTTTCATAATACACAAATAAATTATTTACACATTCATATCCTTATATCAATATAAAAAAAATATATATAATAAACTTTATCTTGTTTTCAAATATTTTACTTGTTCAAGCAAGGGAGATAATGACCAGAATATATGTATGTTTCATATGAGTATTTGATTACCTCCCTTTTATTGTTACTAGGAAAACAGATCAACCATAATATGGGAGGAGGGAGGAAAGTTTTGTTGAGCTACTTTATTTGATTATTTTCTTTTTTAATTTTCCCAATAAAGGGTTCACAAATAAAAGAGGAATACAAATGGCCGAGAACAAGTAAAACCTGTTTATTTTGTCAGTATATAGATGTACTATGTCATGTTATGATGTATATTACATCATGGATAAGATATTGTTATCATTGTTTTCTGTTTCATCTTTTTAGTTGCAATCAGTTTATGAGAATAAATTGTTTTATATACCATACTTGTGTTCATTACTTCTTCAAATGTTTAATTTCAACTTTTCATACAATAACACTAGTCAATAGTAACAAAACCCTTGCACAATAACTTGTCTACAAGAACAGTTTGATTCCTAAATCAAAACTTTTATCTCAGCCAAGAACTTTTAGTAGGTTCACAGACAAGATCACCAGTCAAGACGTCCTGAGCAATTAACAGGAACTTTGGAGAAGAAACTCAATTTTTTTATCCATATTCATAAAGACCACTTAAGAACTTTGTTCCTGGTCAACTTATATGACACTTCAACTACAAGAACTTGACTCCTTAACTGTAAGCATGATGACAAATAGTTTACTTGATACCTTTGCCAAAAACATGAACCTCAACCAAAAACTTTGTATTTTTAAGCTCACCTGACTGAAGACAGGTTGAGATTTAGTCATCACTTTAGGTCTGTTGTCCTTTCATCCTGTGTAAACTTTTAATTCAAAGATTTTCTGCCTTGGAACTACTTGGCCAGTTTGAACCAAACTTGGCCACAACAGTCTTGAGGTGCTCCCCTTCAGAATAGGTGTGTCTCAGATCTGGGCTATATTCAAGATGGCAGCCAGCGGATAACATATTTTAACACTGGACCAAACAGTGAAACACATTCAAAGATCTTCTCTTTTGAAACTGCTGAGGGAATTGGAAACAAACATGACCCTATGGGAAATTACACTCAAAGACCTTCTCCTCTGAAACTGCTCTCCCAGCTGAAACAAAATTTTGCCACAATATTCCTTTGATGGTCCCCTGCAAAAGTTTTTCAGGTCCAGGCTATATCCTTGAAGGCCAGCAATGTGGATAGTTTAACCTTTTACCATATGAGGAACACATTCAAAGATCTTCTCTTTTGAAACTGCTGAGGGAATTGGAAACAAACATGACCACAATACTCCTTTGGCGGTGCGCTGAAAAGGGTTTTTTTTTTTCAGATCTGAGTTATAACAATAATGGCTGCACTGTTTTTACATTTTACCCTATGGGAAAATACATTCAAAGATATTCTCCTCTGAAATTGCTGAGCCAATTAAAACTAATTTTGACCACAATTGTCTTTTAGTGGTTTCCTGCAGACAAGGTGTTTTCAGGTCCATGCTATATTCAAGATGACATAGTTTTAATATTAGACCCTATGGGAAATTACACTCAAAGACCTTCTCCTCTGAAACTGCTCTCCCAGCTGAAACAAAATTTGGCCACAATATTCCTTTGATGGTCCCCTGCAAAAGTTTTTCAGGTCCAGGCTAAATCCTTGAAGGCTGGCAATGTGGATAGTTTAACCTTTTACCATATGAGGAACACATTCAAAGATCTTCTCTTCTGAATCTGATGACACAACGGCAGTAGAATACCGAAAGAACAAGGGAAGTGATGATCACAAAAATCAAAAGTCAAAAGACATGGAAAAAACTACAACAGAGAAAAACAAAGACAAAACAGCCACAATGCACAGAAATAATAAGATGACATTAAGAACTCAGGCACTCATAGTGTGAACTCCATGAAAACCAGGGGTTACATCAGGTGCTCTGGAAGGGTAAGCATGTCCTGCTTCGCAAGCAGCACCCATCACACTATCAGTGAGTCAATCCGGGGTCGAGTCAAAACTGAACTTTTATGTCAAATCCTTGAAGACATGAAATCTAGATGAAAATGTCTGTTTTCATTTGGGACACAGACACATCATATCTGTCAATGATGTAATGGTAACGGCCATAGAATTTCTAAAGGATTAAAGTCACAAAGGCTGAACAAATCCCTGAGCCAATTGGAACCAAACTTGGCCACAGTAGTCCTTGGGTGGTTCCCTGAAAAAAGAGTGTTTTAGGTCCACAATATATCCAAGATAGCCACAAGCAGGGGACATAGTTTGAACATTGGACCCTTTTTAAAAATGCATTCAAAGATCATCTCTTCTGATACTTCTGAGCCAATTTGAACAAATCTTGGCCACAATAATACTTTGGTGGTCCCTATCCGTAAGTGATGTTTTTCAGGTCAGTGCTATATCCAAGATGGCCTCCAGCGGGGTACATACCGTATTTTATCATATTGGACCATTCAAGGATCTTCTCTTTTGAACCCTGAAAGAACGGTGTTTTAAAATCCGACTTATATCCAAGATGGCTGCCAGGGTAGAACATAGTTTTAACTTGGACCCTATTCTCCTCGGAAATTGCTGAGCCAATAGATACAACACCTGGCCATAATATTTCTTGGATGGTCCCCTGCTTGAAAAGTGTTTTTCAGACTGTGCTTTATCCAAGACTGGCACTAGCGGGGAACATAGTTTTAAACTTTGCCACAATAGTTGTTTGGTGGACCCCTGCAAAAAAGATGTTTTCAGGTCCGCGACATATCCAAGATGGCTGTCATCAGGGAACGTAGTTAAACTTTTGACCCTATGGTAAAAGGATTTTCTCCCCAGGAACTGATGAGCCAATTGAAACAAAACTTGGCCTCAAAAATCTTTCGTTGGTTCCCTGTAATTTTTTTTCCTTTTTTTTGGGGGGGGGAGTCATGCCTCATTTGAGATGGCTGATAGCTAGCAATTGGCTCCTATAGGAACACTTTCAAAGATCTCATATGAAGCTACTTAGCCAATTGGAACCAAACTTGGCAACAGAAATCTTTAAGTGGTCCCCTACAAAATAAGTGTTTATCAGGTTCACACTTTATCAATATTAAATTTGGCTGGCAACAGGGAACAAATTGAACATTGGAGCCTGTTGAAACACTCTTCTTCCCTTGAACCACTTGGCATATTGGAACCATCGTTTTTGAGAGACTCTTGTTCATTAGGTCCGTAATTTTTCCAAGATGAACGCAAGGTGGGATTAAATTTTTTACAACTGACCCTTTGGGAACACGCATTCATAAATCTTCTTTGGAACTGCTAGGTAAATTACTTCCAAACTTGGCCAAAATAGTCTTTAAGTGGTCCCCTGCAAAACAGTGTTTTTGTTAGGTCATCTTATAAAGATGGCCGCCAGCCAGGTTAAATGGTTAACATAGGACCCTATTTGAAAACTTAAGGTGTTTTCAGGTCCACACTATATTCAAGATTGCCTCGAGTGGGGAACATAGTTTTACAATGGACCCACGAGAATCTTGGAAATTGCTGGGCTGATAGGAAATAAACTTTCCAATAATAGTCCTTAAGAGTGTGGTTCCCCATTTGTATTTGTTGTTTAATAAAAGACAGCATATTTGTATGTGAAGCACGGCTTGATCGTGAAAGTAAATAAGTAATAGATACTCTTGGGGATACAGGCTCTCGTGACCCTTTTGTTCAAATAATAAAATACCGAAGTTACTGTTCTGCATATGTGCATTCGACAACTTATGTCTCATCAGTACAGATCAGATCAAAACATTTGGAAATCCACGAATCGAAATATTTGTAAAAGCTGAGATTAAATTAATGACACAAACCTTTGAAAATAATTGAGTTCTGTACGGCTAACAATAGCTAGAAAGTTTTTGTTCGCAAACAGGAACATCAAGATTTGTCATCTACCTTCCTCTGGTCAGGTCTTGTGCCTTCCCCTGTAAGTAAAATTGACGTCTATAATATTGCTTGAAGTGTCATTTTTCCCATGTGAAATCATTCATAATTTGTCTTTGAACTATTTACCTCTCACGTCCAACCATTCTTAACTGGCATGGCAGTATGTGATTTTATACTGTCACTGGTAGTGCGTGGTGTATTGCAAACTTTTTAAAAAAGATTTCTATGACCATAGGTTAAGTGTGACCAGTTGATGTCACAACAGCCTTAGATGGAACGCTCAAAATGCGTCCAGCAAGTCTGCATCCAGTCCAAGATGTCCGCCAGCATGGAACATAGCATAAAATTTAGTCCTATTCGAAATGCATTTAAAGTGCTTTTGATGATACTACTCAGTCAATTGCAAACGAACTTAGTAACAATGCTCCTTAGATGTCCACAAATCACAAAAAGGGTGCACAGGTTGTGCCCATTGGAATTCCGATAGTTTGTTGGAAAAATAAATCCCCCAATTATCTAGACAAGTACTAGTTTATTGCCAATCAGAAACTTTAACATTCTTATGACCTTTTTTCTGTCTATTTTTTCTCCGTCTCGGAGTCATATTTCACAAAGTATGCTTACAACAACGTGCTTATATCTCCGTTCACTGTTCTTACTGGAGAAACATCTGTTAATTAAATCTTTCAGCTAAAGTTTCAGTTTTTCAGGAAGAATAGTACTATAAATTGTGTACAGTTCGCATTAATTGGTAAAATCTACGTCATATATATGGCAGGTTATTTTTATTTCGAGATTTGTGAGTATAATTATGCTATAGGTAAGCGTTTAATATTTCCCATTTATTAACATTGAGCCATGTCTAGTGATTGCAAGCGCTAAAGTCATGATAAGGGCAAAAATTTAAATTGAATAAGTCAGCTGTTGAATCGATGTAAGCAAAAGTTTTTCCCTTACCTAAATTTAAATGAAAAAGTGTAGTTTTTTGGATTTTCTAAATGTCCCTATCGAGGGTAAACAATCAAACCCAGACAAAATTCCCACTTTGAACTTATTTGGACTTCTGTTGAGCAAACATTATGTCAGCAGTAGGCAAATGTGGTCTTTCATATCTTTATTTTACAAGCTGAACGACAAAGGCGAATAATAATAGTATACTTCTGTTGAAGTTGGGGTGCGGTTAAGGCATCTCTACATAAATAAAGAACAAACTTTACATAAAATCCTAACTCATAGAGAATTTATCTTTGAATGACATTAGTATATTCATCTATGCAATTTTGACATAAAAGGTGTGGACTTTAGACACTGTGCATGAACTGTTTTAAAAAGGTGTTGAAAATGGGAAAATCTTAAATTACAAAAACAACCATTTTGTTTTTGTCTTTGGTTGAAAAAAATCAGATGTCAAGGGAATAGTTGTTGGCATATCTACGGAAAACAAAGTCAGACATATTTGTACAATAAATAACTAAATAATGTGATGTTGTTGTGATTTTAATAACAAATAAATTACGGAACTGCTAATTTTCCTTACATTTTATTTGTAAGAGGTGAAAATGTTCTTATTTTGCATCACAATGAACACCTCGTGCACATTTAAACAGTGTCCAAAGATGACAGACTTGCATCTTAGTAGCAATCTACTAGTATTAGATATATACACTTCAAATATAATAAACAAGGAAATTTAGTTTTTGTTAAATTCAGAAATACTGAAAATTCATATTTTTCACGAATATCACATGAATAAATATTGAATTTTCTTCATATTTTGGGATTAAAATTCAAGTTAAGAAGTTTAAGTTATCTCATGCATCACCTAGATAGAACACAAAGCACCAATATATTTTGCTTATATAAAAGACAGAAAACGCTTCAGATTTTTTGCTTGGAAAGGATATCATTTTCGATATTTTGAGTATCTCAACTGACAATCATTGTATATCTTAACAGATTTCTAAGATGACTAACACAATGGCTAGAACAAATGATTCCCACACCTGAAGAAATACCCTCTTACTAGATTTGACAGATGTAACAATTTAACAGTGAATGAAGAAAAATCTGAAATTCTGAAAATTCACATTTTTTCCCAATTTGGACTTAATGTTGAGTTTAGTCCACAGATGGGTCTTGAAATAAAATATCGTGATATATCTTACGCAAAATATAAATATACAACACAAATTTTGTGTGTTTTGTCATTTCTATGCGAATACAGACAACAACTACGGTCAAGTTAAGCAAAAATGTATGGGTTAGGGACAATTTTTAGCCCACCTGACCCGAAGGGTCAGTGTGAGCTTTTGCCATCACTTGGCGTCCGTCGTCCGTCCGTCGTCCGTTAAACTTTTCACATTTTCATCTTCTCCTCTAAAACCACCTTTAATGAATTATATTTCTCATATATAACAATGTACTTAAATATTTTATTGAATCAGGCAATGACAAACTGAAGATACATCGATATGTCTCTGGTTCAAGGGTAAGTTTTTGGCCTTTTATAGAACGTAATTTGGGTATTGTGGATCCTTTGTAAAGCATATCACAAGTGGAAAGTACGGTATCAGTAAATGGTTAACTTGGAGAAATTTTCTAAATTCTGTTTGGTAGGTCTCTTCCTAATTTTTAATTTCAAACATTTTGATTATCAAAATCAACATAATTATATAACAGGCAAACTGCCTATATATAAATCTTTTCCTAACAAGATAGAACATTTTTCACATGAATGGACAAACCTTTTACGCTCTAAAAAATATCATGGATTTTGTTGTTTGGACGTTTGTGCTTGAAATGTACTCTATCAAGTAAAGACAGAAAAAAATAAATGTTTATATATCTCTGCATTAGGGTAAGGACGTATATTTAGATCTAAATATACGTCCTTGATTAGGGATGTATTCTCCTGAGGTATCAGCCAGTCTCGTTTATTAAATCTAATTTATGAATAATTCTTAATAAAAACTTGACTTGTGATGGATTTTTTTATTTATATTTATATTAATGACCTTCCCAAATGGTGTCCAAAAATTATGTACCTCCGACCAGTCATTTTTGACTTTTTGGCCAAAATTGGCCCTACATATGATCTCCGAGTCAGAATTTAGCCTATTTTGGGATAGGGGTAATAAAAAATAATTTTTCAAGAAAAGTATGCATCTTATTCGTCTTTTTAAGTTCTTAAAGATATAACTGCTCAACTAGTCAAAATAGAAATGGTGAATTTTGAGTGTTCGAGTGTTTGATAAAAAAAAACAAAATTTTCTTACATAACTTTCTCTATATATTTCTTCCGATAAATGACGGTTCTAACAACCTAGCTGTAAATTTTGACAGAAAAAATTGATGGTAGAAATCAATATCTTTACTACCAAACATTGCTCCTAAATAGGCCAGAGTTGATAGAATTTGGACGAAACCCGGGGGACGAAACCACCAATAAAAGGGTGTTTTCAAACGATATGGTAGCACAAAAAATACACACGGACATTATGGTCTCATCATAAGTCCTTGGTTTCTCTTCAAAAATGATTTTCTCATGGTCTTCGCATTTAGAAAATGTAGGATTTGGGAAACCTTGATGCAGGCAAATTTTGACTCCTCAGGAGAATACAGTTCACACGGCAGCTACGGAATATCTTACACGTGCGAGCCTGAAACAGATTTGCAGTTTAGGTGTGAAGGGCGAAAAAGAAATCAAGAAAGGCAGCATGAAAACACACAAAACACAGCAACAAACTAGTTATTGCGTCTAAGAAACAAAACTAAGCACCCTTTAGCCATAAACAAGTACTTTGTTCTTTGAACCAATCAATCCTTGTTCTTAATGAACTTAAAATGACTCTCCATAAATCTGTCAGTAATGAATTATCTCCCCTGTATTTTTCACCTGAGAAAATATTCCAGGTGTGTTATAGCGTTACCTATATGGTGATATGTATATACAGTAGTTTCACTTTACACCTCAAACTACTATCAGGGATATGGACAACAATATATGTTTATACCTTATAAATAGATGTGGGATTAAGTGAAATTTGTGATTAGGTCATTTTCAATAATTCTCTCATAATTAGGATTATTAATTTCACACATCATAAATTGATTCCTTAGAAGTATCAACAAACATGGCGGAAAAATATTAAGTGTTTATAAAATGTAAATCACATTTTACCTTTAATAGGTTGTTGGAATTACAAAAAGACAGATGAGGCGTGAAAAATGGAATATCATCTTTTTCGTAAAATAAAATGGATAAAGCTGAAAATAAGGGATCAAGGAGAACAGGGGCTGTCAGTAAGGTATGGTAAACAATAAAACCATAACATGTCAAATATGTTAATTAAACAGTTAATTAAATATTCGCTTTAAAATGTAACAGGTACTTTTTTATGGGTCGCGATAATTGAATTTAATTATGATACAATTATCAGTTGTAATCAATTTGATTTCAATTGTCATTCAATTAACATCACTTAGACCACCTTCACAATGTATACTCTATGCCTACAGGTAATAATTTTATGAGTTTTGAGAAACATAAACTATAGCCCATAAAACAATACACAAGAATGCTTGACACCTGGACTAAGTTTTTATGACTAGTTTTATTATTTCAGTGGTACATTTTGTTGTGTTCTCAAGTGTCATGACTGGTAATAAAACAGAAAAATAAAACTTTGATTTATACCGTCGTATGAAAAATAAACAACATGTCTAAAATTCCATATTTGCCTGGTCAAGCAATGTCCATAAATTTAGCAAGTTTTGACAGATTGATTCAATCATTTTACCTCAAAAATAAGATCTTTCATTCCTTTTCTGACAATCTTAATTTCAATTTACCAGAAGACTACATGTCAAATAAGATTTTATTTTAGACAAGTAGAAAGAAAAATTAACATGTTAATTTGTTTATGTTTTTTTTGGGAAGGGGGGTGTTTATTAAGGGTGGAGGGTGAAGGGGGGGTCAGGGGTTTGGGAGGGGGTTAACATTGATAACCATTGTTTGTTTGAATGTTTATGTCATGGAGTTTTGATATCCAGTTTTTAAATACAGTTTCTGATCTAAATCATTACTAAAAGAAACATTGATCAATTGTGATTAAAAAAAATAACCAAATATCTCAAAATAAAAGTCAAATAATTCTTGTAATTTGTAATTTAAAATTGGTCATGTATTTTGTTAGTACTAAGTATAATTTTCTGGAGCCAAGAATACAATAATATTCATAATTCCAAACAAAAACATTTTCACAAATTTTCAACAAAGCTTTACCCCCTCATGTGTACCTATGAAAAGATAATACTTAAGTTGCCAAATATGTTTACACAAAAGCTTATTTGTTTGTGTATGAAACCTTCTTTTATCTCATTGTATCACAGAGACAATAGAAAAAATAAGCCCCTTTAAAGAAGCATAGTATTGTAGCATTCCTAAAATTCATAGCAAAAAAAAGAAAGAAACTTTGTTTCATAAATAATTTTTGGTAACAATGTATAATAATCTCAAAGCCATTGAGGTATTAAAGGGAATTAGTGGTTCAGATTTTCATTGAAATTAGAAACATTTAATTGACTCCTTCCTTTATTCACTGTTTTGTTTAAATGTTTATTTTTGAATGCAGAATAACAGTGCACACGGTTTAATAATCTCTTTAATATGTCTAGCGATAATATACTTATATTTTTTATGCCCCTTTATGAATTTTTTGGGGATATTGTATAACCCCTTTTGTCTATTATGATGTTTGTTAACATGCATCTTACAGCTAGGGGTACATATGTCCCCACAGACATAAATATCATAACTTAGACAGGACGCTTGTGCAGGGGTTGATTTAGAAATTAATTGTCAACTTGCCCATCGGACAAGTACTGTAGTTTGCCCTTCCACATTCAGAATTGAAGATAAATAGAATTTCAGCTTGACAAGCAGACATTACACAAGTTGGCATCAAATTAAACTTGCCCTGCTTAGATTTTACTTGTGGCAGGCAAGCAGGAGAGCCCTTAATTGCCTTAAATCGAACCCTGCTTGTGCGCACGGATGCCATTTACTCCTTTTGTTTTTGAAAAATAAAAAATATACGTGTTCCAGCCTAAACTTGATAACAGAGTACATGTAGCATAGGTTGTGAAAAAATTGCTATTTTCAGACAGAATGTTCTAAAAAGGCAAACAAAAATATTTTCTGTCTTAGTAAACACAAAGTCCTGTTTAGTCTTTCTCCAACTTTTTCACAGTAGAATACAACAAACTTTCAATGTGTACTTTAATATAAGAAATAAATATTTGGACTTCATACCCATATATTGGTGTCAGTACAGTAGAGCAGAAAGACTGATTTCAGAATGATGCTAAACCCCTTTATTTTGAACTAGCCAGAATGCATTAATAGGATATGAATAATAGAGGATTAAAGAAATAAGCGTATTTCATTTTGATAAAGAAATACAACTGGACTACAATGTATTTCATGTAGAAAAGAATATACTCATCGCAAGCTCTTGACGACCCTAAAAATTGAAGATTGAGTAAATTTTGCCTTGATTTTTAATTTTATAATTGGAAAAATGAAATATGGCTTATTTGATAAAAAATTTAAAACAAATATGTACATTTTTTTTTCATAGCAACTTTGAAAATAAATATATTTTTGATTTTTTTTTAGAGAAAGTGATGTCTCATACATGTATTAAGAAAAATAATGTTTGTTTTATGTAATAGATAAGTCTATTTATTTCAAGGTCACAAAATTAGGCTAAGACCATTATGTTTTCAATTGGCCATTGGTCTGAAAATTGCAAATAAATGGCTAAACCCCTCCTGATATATTTTATGACTCAACCTTTCTTTTACAATATTGACAAATAAAGTTCTTCATATTTGTATGCAAAATTTTGTAATACAAATTTAACTGCAAATTTGACAATACAAATTTTCAATCCCTGAACCTTAAACATTTATCATGTTTATAATTTAAGGTTTAGCAGTACAGGGTATACCAGTGAGTTGTGATTTTTACTCTTTCTCACTCCATAGTTGTTGAAAATAAACAAGTAGCAGCATAAATCTTTAATGAAGATGTTGTGAAAACTGAAAAGTCAAGAAATCCAAAAAAATCATGAAACTTGTGAAAATCGTGTTTTAATCCCAACCTTTCTACCAACTCTCTTCCCATACCCGTAGAATAAAAATGGACAGTAATATAAACTATCAGAAAGGAATAATAAGGCATCAGTGCCGAATTCCCCAAGTTTTGCTCAGTATTGATATAGCATCGAAAAAAGAAAAGAAGTAAACTCTATCATTCTCGGAACAAGGTTTATAAATTCATCCAAAAATGCTTTCCTTGAACAATGTCTAAACTAAAAACAGATCTATAAATTGTAAATGTAGACCAAATATTTAATGAACAATAGATTAAAAATTTATAATATTGGACCAAAAATTATAAATCTCCTTTTGATGACCTCCCGAAAATCAGATTAGATCATGTTCAATCACCTAAACTTGGGTCTTTTGTTATAAGTATTTTTACAGATCAAATCCCTATCGTACCTGCATATTACTATACACCTGTCTAACAGGTAAAAATTACAGGTGTAACAATTCCTAACTACATCTATATTCATGTAAGCTTAGAAAATACGAAACATGAATTATGAATGTGATACAACTAGGCTTCCTTGATCTCGTCTCGTATAAATAGTCGGAGAAATTAGTCACTTGTAAATAGTACAAGATTTTCATTTTTGTGGTACAATGTAGAGCAAACATAGGGTTAGTCATCAACTATGGACATTGTATTTATAATATATTTGTCAAAAATAAACATGTCTTGTGACATGTTTCTGAATTGTGAACAAGGAAAGAAATGGGGGAGGGAATATTTTTGTAAAACATACTTTTTAAACTAATAATGTTGTATAAACCCTGCTGCAGCAGGTTTACGCCTGTCCTAAGTCAGGAAATTTATTAAGCCTTTGATTGTCTTGTCTGTTTTCTAGTTAGTTTACTTTATGTCTATAGGAGTCTAGGATGATGTTTATTTCGCTTAACTTGATTACTCTTTATTTAGGGGCCGACTCCGACCTGCCGCCGGGTGTGGGGTTTCCTCACCGTTCATTGAAGATCTTATGGTTGCTTTGAGTTGTTATTAGCTCTCATCTGAAAATGATAAATGTACAATAATTTGTTTTACTAGACTTTAACAAAACAGCCTATAGAATGTTATCAAGCATTACTTTGTAAAAAAGTAAAACTTCACTTTCTTTGAAAGAAATCAATAAGTATGATGTCATGTTTGATTATTGAATTTTTGTGTATTCTAAATTAAAGATATTGACAAACCCACAAAAAATTTCCGGTGTCTTGATTTATGTTGAAATTTAAGAACTATGTCTTCCTGTGTAAGATTTGTCAATTCCCATAAAAGTTAGGGTAGGTCACTCACCTGGTTACCTGCACCTAGTGCAAAATCAACAAATAGGGACCAGGTTGCATCTGTCTGTCTGTCCGGCTGTACAATTTATTTTTTTTTACATTACATCAGGAATTTGTTGCCTGTATTTTGTCAAATCAGTGGATGATTTTAACAAAGTGTAAATAAGTCATTGTAATTTCCCCTACCAAAAATTTGTTATGGTTGGGTGTTTAAAATTCAAAAATTTGAATACTATTATATCATCATTTACATGAAGTATGGAATTTCTCTTTCAAGATCCAAGTATTAAATGATTTCAAATCTGAGATGAAAAATTTACCGCCTATTAATGCTAGAAAGGGGATTACATTGCATCATGGGAATTTAATAGCTTGTTATTTTTTTAATGACATGGATGCGATCACATTGCAATTACTCCTGACCTGAATATATTATACCTGTTGTATATTGTAATACGTGATGGACTAAATAAGTTATTCTTTTGTCGTTTAAAGTAACAGTTTAAAAATTGTAATTCGTTATTGAGGTGTCCTGTTACTGGCAATGAAAAAGAATGAAACAAGATTTAATAATCGTCAGATATACAATAAGTTTCCTTTACCGTATTGGATTTACGATCTACTGGGTACTTAACACCAAGCAAAGAAAAAAATAATTGATCATTATTGAATTATACATCAATAAGGTATATTTTACACAAATAGTTTTTTTGTTGTAAAACTACTTCTGTTTATTAAATGCTTTTTTCCAGATGTGTATATGTAGTTGAAAACACTGTGGGTGCTTTCAAGTATCAATTCCAAATAATTAGGAATGGAAAATATTTTCATAGATAAACTTTTTCTGCACAATTTTTATACCCTACAACATGAAGGAGTAGGCCATTTTGTAATGCCCCAATGCAAGTCAGGTCAGGTTTCCATCTTTCCATCCATCTAGCAAGCCTAGTCAGTAAAACAGATATGGTTGAATGCTTTTATGAATAATTTTTTATCCCCCTCAGTTCACACAATGGAGTTGGGGAGGTGATATAGCGTTTGACTTGTTCGTCTGTACCAAAGTTAAAATCCATGTATGTTTTAAATAGCAAGTCATAGATGGATAAGCTTTTGTCCATTGATGCATCTTGGATAGCAGTTGTGATTTATATATAAAGTAGGTGGATTTGACCTACATTTCATGCATGAGTGACTCAGGTTAAAGTTTTTGTAAGAGTCCAGATCTCAGATACGACTCAACTCTTAGAGAAATAAAATTTTATCTGTAGATGCATCTTGTATAGTCACAAAGCCCCAGTTAACAATAAAGCTGCTTACATTTCATGCATGAGTGACTCAGGTTTTTGAGTTTTTGTTAGAGTCAATATCTAGGATATCACAACTCTTAGAGGAATAAAATTTTGTCTGTAGATGGTTCTTGTAGAAGCACACATCTCCATATAATAATTAGGTCTCCTTGACCTACATTTTTACATTAGTGACTTAGGTTAAAGTTTTTGTAAGAGTCTAGATCTCAGATACTACAACTCCAAAGGAATGATATTATAACTGTAGATGCATCTTGTGTAGTCAGGAAGGTACAGATAAGAATTACATATAGGTCACCTTGACCCTCATTTCATGCATGAGTGATTTTGGTTAAAGTTTATGTTAAGAGTCTAGTAGTATTTTGTCAGCAGATGCATTTTGTGTAGTAAAAAAACTGCAGATGAAAAATAGTTCACTTTAACCTACATTTCACACATGACTTACTCTGGTAAAAAAGAATTAACAGTCCATATATTGAAGAGGACATCTTTGTAAAGAGCTAATGATACAAAAAACACAAACAACAAGTGGGCAAGGGGATTAACTGTTGTTCCGACTGCTTCCTTCTCCTTTTTACCTTGGAATTCATGATAAGAGTACAAGTGCTAGATGAATTCTGCGCCCTGTGTTGCAAGTTCTAATAAACGTTCTTCCAAAAGTCCAATTCCGGAACGTTCCGGGTATTAGAATGTCGGGTCAAAGAGGTCAAATGGGGTAAAAATGGCGTCCCGCTGTATGAGGGCAAAGGGAATAAATTCTTCAATCAACATATGAAAGGTATTTATTATTTGAAAAAAGCTGAACATGTCATAAATCAACATTTTATCCCAGGCGGGTCATTTCCAACCAATTTATTTTAGGTCAAGATAATAAATAGGATAATTCCTAGATTACGCTCAACTAACGTCAGGTACCAGTTTCCAGTAGATTCGGGGTAAGATGTCGACAATTACCCAAAAATTTGAAAGTGGAATATCGTCTATTCCCATGTCCGTCTGATTTTACAATAATATTGAATGACTATGTAAGTTTATACAACAGATGGAATAATCATGTGTCTAATGAAGAGTGTGTCATGTATATATATATATATATATATATATATATATATATATGTGTGTGTGTGTGTGTGTGTGTGTGTGTGTGTGTGTGTGTGTGTGTGTGTGTGTGTGTGTGTGTGTGTGTGTGTAAGTTTTTGTCGTGTTATTTGTGCAGGAGGAAGTGTTTTAAAATACTTGCCCTTTCTTGAGAGTAAAATTTCATTACTAGAAAAAGAAACTCAGGTTAACTTTACAGATGTAGAGGGCTTTTGTATTTGTGAATCAAAAGTTTTCAATTTGGTCCAAATAATTTAAGAAATTCACAAAAAAATCCAATGGTTTTATCCCCTAAAACTCCTTTGTTAAATCTGGCAGTGAGTCATATCTCTCTGTAAATACTTATCGATGGACTGTCCAGTCTTTCTTTCTGAAAAACAGTGTCCATGTATCTGTTTTACCAGTTAATCCTGATGTTGGTTCCTATATGAGGGTACATTTTGTATGAATGCCCTTCACCGTTTAACATGAAACGGCTTTTTTCTGCTACCGTTAACGCATTTATCGGTCAAATTTTTACCGTTAATCGGCAATGGTGCTAGTGTGATGCCCTACTGCAAACGTCATATGACTGAAATTTTTACTGTTAAGTCCTTTAAGTGTGAATAGAGTACCCCCATTCACACCCTCCTATATCTCTCTTTAAACAATTGACTCCTGTTTGTGTCCAGTTTATAAAAACTTGTTGACATGCTTCTTTTGAATGTATATTTAACTGCAGGTGTGGGGTTAGTATATGTTAGTACTATTTTAAGTATATATGTTTATCAAGCTAATTTATTATTGACTAAATTTGATAAATTTATGAAAATTTAAATGGACTTGACATGTTTGAAATAATCCTATAATGAACTATTTTCATAATTAACAAAACAAGATCACATAGAAGCTTTAAATACTATGGCTAAATTCCAATACTAAAATGCACTTTCCTGATATAGATTACCCTAGAGAAATTTTAGTACATGTATATATTAGCTTTATTGTGATAACAGTTTTTTCAACTACCTGTTGAAGATTTCACCTAACTAGACTATACATACAAATAATTATTGATAACCTGGTAAATTTATGTCACTATGAAGTATTTATCCGTAGAGAGATACCTAATGGGATAAGTGGTATCTTTTTATACAAATGTCCAGTGAGTGTTGACGGTAAATGTATCGACTATGGGCTAACTGCTGGATCATGGTGATTAAATGGGCTTATGTAGCTGTTGACAGAAGTTGAGTGTTGTATAAGCTCGAAATTGTATTTGTTATGTCCGTGTGGAGAAGTTTGATTCTGACGTCTATTTTAAGACAAAGGTTAAGCCACGTAAAGCGCTTGTTTGGTCTGTTTTTGTAAATATTTAGGAAGACTTGTTTCATGGACTGTTAACTTATGTTGAGGATATTCAACTTTAGGATGCAATACAAGATCAGAAAATAAAACACAATTTGTGGAAAAATTAAATTTTCAAAAGATGCCATTAAATTTTCTAATTAAAAACTGCTGTTTTCTAATATTACAGAAATTGAAAAGTAGTGAATTTTATAATTGACTTAGAAAATAAAAATTTCAAATTAAAAAGGCTTGAGAAACAAAGTTATTTTGAATGGCCTAAAATCTCCATTCCCCCCTAATTTTCAATAAAGTAAATGGACAAGAATTGAGAACATCGAGTTCTCAGTGAAATTGAGGGGACTATTGGAGCGCCCTCAGTGTCCTTGACCCTGATTCATTTTGGTATATTTATCTTTGTAACTATAAAGGGTAGGGTCGTCAAACTTAGCGTATGAAGGCATCTTTGGCAGACTCAAAGCCTCTCAAAAATTTGGGTCTCTTTAACCTATATTTTCTGCTTTATTGTCTTACATTTAATTTTAGACCCAAGCTCATATCCCAGTAGATGTGCGAGGTAGGATTATGCATATATCTTTTTCAGAGGTTCAGCATCCCATAAAAATTAGATCTATTTGACCTACATTTTCTGCATAATTGACTTGCATTCAAGTTGACGTCCAAGTTCATATATCAGTTATTGTACATGTTTGGATCATATAACTCTGCATGTGCATGCATCTTGGTGTTAGGTCAGCACCCTGACAAGGTTAGGTACATTTGTAACTTTCCACATGATTTACATGTACTTACATTCAAGTTAACTCGTGAGTTAAATATCCTGACAGGATTAATTTAACCTTATGTATTCATACACTGCTGAGTTGGAACTTCAGCATCAAGAAAAAATAAAGTTTCTGTGACTAGGTGCTGTAATGTCATGAGGTGAACTTTGTAATTGTTGACTACCTATGTTTCAAAGCTTCAAAATAATCTAAAAGTGAAACATCATAGAATTCAAAAGCTTCTATTAATAAATTGATGAGTTTTCTTTATTCACAGTGAAACGTTGATTTCACTAAGGTTCCTTGGTTGCTTAGTGTTTGGTAGGAAATTAACATGTAATTTGTTTCCTGTCAAATCTTTGAAGATGTCGAGGAATGTTCATTACAGGGAAAAGTTTATAAATTTGTTATCAAAGTTTGTGGCTTTACAAGCATACAATGTACATATAAAGATCTTAAGTTGAGTAGCAATTTGTGTACCTCATTTTTTCATTTTTTTTGGCCTCATTAGCTCACCTGGCCAAAGGCCATGTGAGCTTTTGCCATCACTCGACGTGCGTTGTCCGTCCGTTAACTTTTATTCAAAGATCTTCTCCTCTGAAACTACTGGGCCAATACTAACCAAACTTGGCCTGAATCATCACCAGGGTATGCTTTTTCAAGTTGTGATTTTTATGTCCGTAGACCTAACAACATGGCTGCTGTTACTAAAAATAGAACATAGGGGTAAATTGCCGTTTTTTGCAAATTACTGGAAAATCATTACAGATATCAAAATTCTGACGGAGTAAAAATGATCAGCATGATGAGATTTACCTGCCCTGCAATTTTGAAGAATATCTGTTTACCCGTCTTGGAGTTTTCCCCCTTTTCGGTAAAATTTTCAGTTTTTTGTTACTTTTAGTCTTCTATATTGAAAATGGTAGAAGATAGAAGTGAAGTTTATATACAAATGTAACAAAAATGGTCAACATAGTAAGATCTACATGTCCTGCAATTTTGAAGAAAATCTGACAACCCACATAGGATTTATCGCCGCTTTCTCTTTGAATTTTCACAACTTTTTAACATTTTTATACGACCGCAAAAAAATTTTTGAGGTCGTATATTGGTATGATACTGGCGGCGTTGTCGTCGTCATCATCGTCGGTGTCGTCGGCATCGTCTGTAGACTCTTCGTTTCTGTGAGATTACTTCAGTTCTAGTTGATCAATCCTTATGAAATTTAAAGATAATGTTCCTTGTCACAAAAGGAAGGTTGGGATTGGTTTTGGGTATTGTGGCCCTGCCCGTTTTTTTAAAAAAGGGCCAAATTATGTGTTTTTATATATTGGGCTGTAGAATATTTATTATTTATCAGATTTTGATGGGGTTTCTTTCAGTGTGATCCTAAGAAAATTTCTAATCGGTGGTATTCAACAGATTTCATGTCACATGTACCGTTTATGAGATAAATGGGTCCCAAAAGGGGAAATCTCAAAAATCTATTTTTTAATTTTTTGTCCGATTTTGATGCAGTTTTTTTACCCCGCCACACGAAGTGGCGAGGTATTATGTGATACCCTCAGTCGTGTGTCCGTCCGTCCACCCGTCTGTCTGTCTGCCTGTCTGTCTGTCTGTCTGTCTGTCCGTCCGTCCGTCCGTCCCCTGAAGGTTTCCGACTGATAACTTGTGAACCAAATAACACAAGGTCTTCAAACCTGGTATGCAAATTGTTTACCAAAAAACTCAGGTCAAGGGTGATTTTGGGTTCAGAGTTCCAAGGGGTTTTGGATTTATGCCCCTTGAAACTTAGAAATTTTGCAAATTTTAGGGTTTCCAACTGATAACTTTTGAACGAAATAACACAGGGTCTTCAAACTTGGTATGTAAGTTGTTTACAAAAAACTCAGGTCAAGTTCGATTTTGGGTTCAGAGGTCCAAGGGGTTCTGCAGTTATGGCCCTTGAAACTTTGAAATTTTGTAAATTTTAGGGTTTCCGACTGATAACTTGTGAACGAAATAACTCAAGGTCTTCAAACTTGGCATGTAAGTTGTTAACCACAAAACTCAGGTCAAGAAGGATTTTGGATTCCGAGGTCCAAGGGGTTCTGAAGTTATGCCCCTTTAAACTTTGAAATTTTGCGAATTTTACAGTTTCCGACTGATAACTTGTGAACGAAATAACACAAGGTCTTCAAACTTTGTATAAAAATTGTTTATCACAAAACCCGGGTCAAGTTCGATTTTGGGTTCCGAGGTCCAAGGGGTTCTGGAGTAATGCCCCTTGAAACTTTGAAATTTTAGGGTTTTGTACTCATAACTTGTGAATGAAATAACATACTGTCTTCAAACATTGTATGATAGTTGTTTACCACAAAACACAGGCCAAGTGTGATTTTGGGTTCAGTGGTCCACATTGTTGTGGAGTTATGCCCCTTTTAACTTAGAAATTTTGTGAAACGTGGCGGGGTATCATGTAATCCACCATTACTATTTTTTTTCATTAGAATCCTTATGAAAAATTAATATAGCGCTCAACTTTTATATTCCTTTCCCAGCTATGAGGGGCCGAACGGGGCCAAAATTGCAAATTTGCGGACTACCTGAAATTTTTATTTTTCATCGGATTTTGATGGGATTTTTTTCTTTGAATTCCTCTTGATATAAGCTTTCAGTATTATGTCAACGGATTTTGCATAACTCTTACCGTTTCCAAGCTACAAGGGATCAAAGGGGTCAAAATTGCAAATTTTCTAAATATGTGAAATCTTTATTTTTCATCGGATTTCGATGGGATTTTTATACCCCGCCACACATAGTGACGAGGTATTATGTGATACCCTCAGTCGTGTGTTTGTCTGTCCGTGTGTCTGTCCGTCTGTCCCCTGAAGGTTTCCGACTGATAACTTGTGAACGCAATAACATACTGTCTTCAAACTTGGTATGGAGTTATGCCCCTTGAAACTTAGAAATTTTGTGAATTTTAGGGTTTCCGACTGATAACTTTTAAACGAAATAACATACTGACTTCAAACTTAGAATGTAACTTGTTTACCACAAAACTCAGGCCAAGTTCGATTTTTGGTTCAGAGGTTTAAGGGGTTCTGGAGTATATGCGCCTTGAAACTTTGAAATTTTGTGAATTTTAGGGTTCCCGACTGATAACTTTTGAACGAAATTACATAATGTCTTCAAACTTGGTATGATACTTGTTTACCACTAAACTCAGGCCAAGTTCGATTATGGGTTCAGCCATCCAAGGGGTTCTGGAGTTATGCCCCTTGAAACTTAGAAATTTTGTGAATTTTAGGGTTTCCGACTGATAACTTTTAAACGAAATAACATACTGACTTCAAACTTAGTATGTAATTTGTTTACTAGAAATTCAAACTTAGTGCGACTTGAGTACAGAGATCCAAGAGATTTTGAGGGAGTTATGCCCCTCAAAACTTCAAAATTTTGTAA
Organism: Modiolus philippinarum; assembly: GCA_002080025.1. Taxonomy (NCBI): domain Eukaryota; kingdom Metazoa; phylum Mollusca; class Bivalvia; order Mytilida; family Modiolidae; genus Modiolus; species Modiolus philippinarum. The sequence continues at coordinate 42,522 of MJUU01015574.1, read as the reverse complement.
AACTTGGCGGGGTATCATGTAATGCACCATTGCTATTTTTTTCTTTGAATTCATCTTGATATAAGCTTTCAGTTGTATGTCAACAGATTTTGTGTAGCTCTTACCGTTTCCGAGCTACAAGGGGTAAAAGGGGCCAAAATTGCAAATTTTCGAAATATGTGAAATCTTTATTTTTCATCGAATCTCAATGGGATTTTTTTCTTTGAATTCCTCTTGATATAAGCTTTCATTAGTATGTCAACAGATTTTGCGTAGCTCTTATCGTTTTCCAGCTACAAGGGGTCAAAGGGGCCAAAATTGCAAATTTTCGAAATATGTGAAATCTTTATTTTCCATCGGATTTCGATGGGATTTTTTTCTTTGAATTCCTCTTGATATAAGCTTTCAGTAGTATGTAAAGGGATTTTGCGTAGCTCTTACCGTTTCCGAGCTACAAGGGGTCAAAGGGGCCAAAATTGCAAGTTTTTGAAATATGTGAAATCTTTATTTTCCATCGGATTTCGATGGGATTTTTTTCTTTGAATTCCTCTTGATATAAGCTTTCAGTAGTATGTCAACGGATTTTGCGTAGCTCTTACCGTTTCCGAGCTACAAGGGGTC